>OVBA01000444.1:0-66999 GCA_900406435.1 Lepidium aucheri | reverse complement strand
AAGGGCAAAATAACAATTTAAAAAAAGAGTATTTGAGTCATTTTCGATAATTTCACACTATTTAAGTCATTTTCTCAGCACATAAAGTCTTCAGTTTCTCAGTTTCAAGTTCAATCTTCAGCTTCTCCACCATTTCTAAGAGCTTTTCTTCTCTGCTTTTCTCTTCCTTGTTCCCACTCAATGCTTCGATTATAATTGACACTCTCGTTCTTTGATGCTCTAAGCTTTTCTTCAAAACTTTTAGTTTGTCTAACACAAAGTCTTTGTCAAATCCTATAACCTCACCTTCTTGGTTCTTAGCTTCCTCATTCGCAATCCTTTGATTTGAAAAACCTGAACCGACTTCGGATTCAGTTTTGTCTTGGATTTTATCACTTTCACGTGGACTCGACGCAGAAGTGTCTGAGTCAGTAGTTGGGAACACTGGACTAAGTTGGAGATCGTCTTCTCGGAAATTCCACCCGCTGATTCTCCTATTCTTCACAATCTCTCCATCTTCTTCTTCATTACCATATGCAACACTCTTGATCAAAATTTGGCTATCTATAAACATTTGTTCCGTGTTTGACAAGCCTTGCAACACGTTTTTGACCAAAAAGTCAGCTCCTTTACAGTTTTTGAAAAATGGATGCTTCAACAACTTCTCTGCAGATGGTCTTTTAGCAGGATCTTGCTCGAGACACAAACCAACCATTTCTCTAAACGCTCTTGAGAACTTCTTGTTACCCTTTTTCCCACTGCCGCTTGTGTTGATCTCGTAATCAGAAAAATGAAACCTTTTTGTGATCTTCATGAGCAGACTCTTCAAAGGCGGTAAGTGAGACAATGGAGGTCTCCCATGAGCTAGTTCCAACGCCGTTATCCCGAACGACCAAATGTCTGCCTTAAAACCGTAGCCTGTGTGAGAGTGAACAACTTCCGGAGCCATCCAATAGGGCGTTCCAGCTATATCAGTCAGCCTTAAAGAAGAAGATATAGTTCCAGAGGACGAAGTCACGGGTTCATATATGGATGCAGATACTCCGAAATCAGCTAGCTTCACGGATCCATCAGAATCTACTAAAATGTTGCCGGCCTTGATGTCGCGGTGCAAATGACCTTGATCGTGAAGATACGAGATTCCACTCAAAGTTTCCTTGAGGAAAACAGAAATGCAATTTTCCGGTAACCCACTTGGAAAAGAGGAAGAGACAATGGAATGAAGAGAACCACAAGACATGAAAGGCATAACCACCCAAAGGCATCGATCAACGGTGAATGAGCAATAAGCATTGAGAATATTAGGGTGAGAAAGCAAAGACATGGTCTTGGTTTCACGGCGAAGACTGTCAAAGTCAGCTCGAGACTGATCAAGATCGATGGCTTTGATGGCAACAACTGCTGACTTCATTGGAATACATACGGCTTTGTAGACCGTTGCACTAACACCAACACCTATCTTGCATATGATCTCGTAAGCTTCAGAATCAAGAGGGAACTCGAGCTTGTTCCTTGCCATGAAAGAATGAAAGAAGAGTACAGTTTTGCTTATTGAATCGTCGTTAAGTTGTTGGTGAAACTGTGGTCTTTTAGAGGCTAATAGTATCACGAGGCTATTTATATAGAGGTGAAAAAAGGAAGAGTTAGTTTTAGCATGTGAACTTCAAAAAGAAACAAAATTGAGCCTTAATTGTAAAAAGTGAAACCTTATCTCGTGTTGATGAGATAATAAGATGAAGCATGTGAAAGTACTAACTAACATTTTGTCTTTTCGAGTACACATAAGGGCAAAAGATACCAACCTCAAACTGTAAGATGAGTTTTCAATGATCAACACATAACTTAACCTGCTCAAGCTAAAGATTAGTTGTCCAATTGATTGACTTTTACAAAAAACAAGGAAAGATGGTCAAATAGAAATACTATTGCAAGAGCTACGACAAGAACGCTAGTTTGTGTTGAGCTGATAGTTTTGACACTGTTAACAATTTGTTTTTTTTCTTTCTCTATTTTATGACAAATTACAATAACGTGTGACTTAAAAAAAAATGATACAAGAACCAAAAACTTGGAACCGTAATTAGTCTCATGCATGTTGAGTTTTATGGTAAATTCCATTAATTATATTAAGCACTTAATTATATGTAATATATATATATATTATATATATATAGATGTGTGTATATATATATATATATATTTGGTAAGTTTCGTATAACTTAAAATTTTGTTTTATGTTTCACGAGGTGGCGGAGGTTTTCTATCTTTTTTAAGTGTAAATGTATAATATTCATTTTTGCAAAGTAGCTTCGTGTAACGAGAATGGTTTAATAACTATTTTTTGATAATACACACAATCCGGAATCATCAATTCAGCCTAGATGCAGTGGCAAACCTGTCGATGAATTTTAGAAAATATTACATCTTTGTTTTTTTGTAAGTTGGTTTTGCTTTCTAGATTTAATAGAATAAATATGTATGAGAGTTCGTAAAATTAAAAAAAAATCTTTTAACGTTGTGTTCAGAAGTTGAGATGGATGTCATATCTGATTTCTGTCAACATAAAAGATAGAAGTTAAGCTGGCAGTAAATTGTTCGAGTATTTCATAGAGGCAAGTGGTTCTCGCTTAATCCATATTTAGAAGATTTTGCAAAACTGAAGAATTTATTTAAAATATTTTTTTTTAGAAAGCAAACTTCCTCGCTCTTAACATTACATATGTAGTTTGTAATTTAATTCTTGTAAATTTCATGAATGGTCTTATTATATGTAATGAAATCTAAGTTGACAGTAACAAATGATATATAAGCCTCGCAAATGAAAATGATTAATATAAGAATTTGTGCTTGTACAGAATTGCTAATGCTATCGTGGTAGTACATCTGGTTTCAAATATATAATAACGAGGATTAGAGGAGAAGGTCAAATGAAATCAAATTTTCACTAATTTAAGGACCTCAAATGATCCAAATTTCAATATAGCTTTTTTTTTTGTTTTTTTTTGAGGATTATAGATGTAAATGGGTGTAGAAGAGATTTACAGGAGTGATTGGCTAAAAGCTATTGGCGGAAGCGTTGGAACAGCAGCAGCAGCAGCAGCAGCATCAGCCAGCACACGTGAATCTCTCAGCAAACATATCTCCTCTTCTCTTCTAACCTTATCCACACTTTCTACTCTTCTCCACTCTCCTTACTCTCGCGTGTTTCTCACCTTCTCACTTTGTTTCCGTCTTCTTCTATTATTGGATATTCCTTTTATCTCTTTCCCTTTTTTCTTTCTTTTTTTGTTTTATTTGCCCATTGTTTCATTTTTCCCGTTTTCTTAATTTTAACTACATAAACATATACTAGACAAAATTATGTTTTTTTGGTACATATATATGGTATAATTTTGGGAATACATATATATATATATATATATATTTGACAAAATTAGGACACATATTATTTTTTTCATGGTGAATTTACCATGATATATTAAATTAAATCCTAATTTACCATTTTATATTTTAAAGCGGGATACAGTTTTATTTTAGTCATGTTATAAACTATATGATAAAATTAACCTAAGATTCATAACCACCTTTAAAAATAGGATTAAGATGGATTTTGTTACATATTTATATATAAAAATTCAATATTAATAAGAATTTAATAAAACTTCTTAAAAAGCTAAAATTCAATAAAAATATATCAATTACAAATTCGGTTATTGATTCGGTTCTAGTTAAGGTTATGATTCGATATTTCAGATAAATAAATTTAGGACACATTCTGGTGTTTTGTTAGGTACAAATTAAGTTGGAAAAAAATTAGGACATATATTAATAATATAACATTTATATTTTTTAATAGGAATTGCTTCTTGATTAATGTCAGGCATATCATCTAAACTCGTAGTTTCCATGAATTCACCATTGTTACTAAAATGTTCAATATTACTTTGATCACAAACTGATATACGAGAAAAAGTGTCTTCAAAGTTATTCCGTTGAAGTTATGACTCAGCTGCAGCCTCCCAAGACAGTGAAGGATATTCGAAGCTTTCTGGGTCACGCTGGATTTTACAGAAGGTTCATCAAGGACTTCTCCAAAATTGCAAGGCCTCTGACCAGCTTACTGTGCAAAGAGGTTGAGTTTAATTTCAGTCCTGAGTGTCTCAAAGCATTCCTGAAAATCATAGAAGCATTGATCATAGCTCCTGTAGTTCAAGCTCTAGACTGGACTCTTTCATTCGAGATCATGTGCGACGTAAGTAACTTTGCTGTTGGCGCAGTCCTGGGACAGAAAAAGGATAAGAAGTTAAATGTGATACACTATACCAGAAGGACTCTTGATGACGCCCAAATCAAGAACGCAACCACAGAGAAAGAGTTTCTTGTTGTGGTGTTTGCATTCGAGAAGTTCATATCATATCTGGTGGGGTCTAAAGTGATAGTCCATACAGACCACGCAGCACTGAAGTATTTGATGAGGAAAAAGGACGCTAAGCCGAGATTACTGAGATGGATACTGCTGCTGCAAGAGTTTAACATGGAAATAGTGGACAAACCCGGAGTAGAGAATGGAGTGGCAGCTCACCTGTCACGTATGATGATTGAAGACTCGATCCCTATTGATGATTCAATGCCAGAAGAGCAGCTCATGACTTTAGGAGCAGAAGAACGTTGTTTTCAGATTGGCATGAGGTTTGCTGGTTCTAATCTACCTTGGTATACCGATTTGGTCAACTACTTGGTTATAGGTGAAGTGCCTAAATATTTAGATGCGTATCAAAGGAAGAATTTTTTCAAGGATGTCAGCCACTACTTCTGGGATGAGCCATACCTACGTCTCAAAGTGGGTGGAAGCTGTACCTAGTCCAACAAATGATGCTAAAGTTGTCATCAAGCTATTCAAGAGCATCATTTTCCCTCGATTTGGAGTGCCTCGAGTTGTGATCAGCGATGGAGGCTCAAACTTCATTAATAAGGTGTTTGAAAGTCTGCGGAAGAATAATGGAGTTAAGCATAAGGTGGCGACGCCTTATCATCCACAAACCAGTGGACAGGTGGAGGTGTCAAACAAGCAAATCAAGGCTATTCTAGCTTGAGTTGTGAGAGTGTCAAAACGAGATTGGGCAGTAACGTCAGATGACGCATTGTGGGCATACAGGACAGGATTCAAGACTCCAATTGGAAGAACTCTATTCCAGCTGCTATATGAAAATCATGTCATCTGCTAGTAGAGATCGAGTACAAGGCGCTATGGGCTACGCGGTTCATTAACTTTGATCTCAAGACTGCTCAGGAGAAAAGACTTTTGAATCTACATGAGTTAGAAAATGACAGACTTGTGGCTTATAAGAGCTCGAAAGTGTACAAGGAAAGGACTAAAGCTTTCCACGACAAGAAGATTACACTCAAGCAGATCACACCTGGTGATCGAGTGTTGTTGTTCAACTCTAGACTTAAATTATTCCCTGGGAATTAAAGTTGAGATGGTCTGGTCTATTCCGAGTCAAGGAAGTGTTACCTTACGGAGCTATCACCCTGATTAACAAAGATGGCAGTGATTTCACTGTAAATGGGCAGCGGGTTAAGCTATATCGAACTGATGAGACAATTCCCGAGAGAACCTCTGTTTCTCTCGATGAACCAACTCACCTCTAAAGGGTGTGAAAGTCAAGCTCAATGACATTAAACAAGCGCACTTGGGAGGCAATCCCATGATATCCTTGTGAATAGTTAGTTATGATTATCCGTATTTTGAGTCTTTCTTTTCTATCACTATGATTATTTTTGTTTTGATACAAGAATCAGGAGCTCCAGCACCAGTTTACGTTAAAAAAATGGAAAAGACTCGATTTAATTTGAGTGGGGCCGAGGAAAAGGAATCTTACCTGCACACCACATGAATTGTCACCTCCTCTCCAACATAATCTGTTGCTCCATCACGCTCCACAAGCTCCATCTTTCTTCTTTCATTTTGAATTCTAACTTGTCTTCATATCTCTTATACTCCAAGCAGAAATCGAGTGGTTCTCTTTCAAGACCAAATCAAATTCGAGTGTCATCTTTCTATTCTAAGCTGAAATTGCGTGCATCTTTTTCCAAACCAAGCCAAAATCAAGTGTGTTTTTCATGCAAAGCCAATTTCGAGCTTCTCCTCCTACACAAGGTCAGTCTCGAGTGTTTCTTCCACACCACGTTGAAATCGAGTGTTACACTCAAAACCAAGCCGGTTTCGAGTGTCTCTTCCAACTCCAAGTTGATTTCGAGCTTCTCCTTCAACTCTAAGTACAAATCAAGTGTTCTCTTCCACGCCAAGCTGATTCGAGTACCTTATTCAACTCCAAGCCGAAATCATGTTCACCTTCTGCAAAAGGCTGAAATCGAGTTTCTCCATCTATGTTGAGTTGATTTTGAGCTTAACACGCTACCGATCAACACCACAAGACTCGACTTTGTATGCGCTGTCACATGCCTCCACGCGTTGCCGTCACGTGCCTCTACGCGCTGTCATCATATGCCTCAACGCACCGCCGTCATGTGCCTCCACGCACCGCCGTCACGTGCCTCTACACGCTGCCGTCATGCACCTGCACGCACTGCCGTCATGCACCACTACCAATCCTTCAAAGACTCGGCTACGTTTCAGCACAAAAACGCTACACTCAAAACTAGTTCGAGTCTCAAAATGTGGAAATCAGAAGAAGGTTCATCTAGACGAAGGTTAACACAATCTATGGTGGAGGAGTCCCCAATAGACATTGAAGATGACAACTCGCTGCTAGAGCTATTGGAGCAACGTCGAGCCGCCAGACGTAAGGGCAAAGCCATCAGAGAAGAATTAGAAGGAGATGTTTCTGCAGAAGAAAATGACGACGATATTGACGATTGGGATGTCGAGGGCATGGCACAGACAGTGAGTTGCCAAGACGTACTCAAGGATTTTAGGATGATGAGTGTGGCTGGCACAAGATACATCCACAGGGAAACGATGGTGCAGCTTGGCATCGCTAAAGATGTGGATCTTATGCTTGAAAATTGTGGGTTGACGCAGTTTTTTTGTCACCCACGAAACACTTACAGGGCAGAAACAATACATTTTCTCGCCTCAGTTGAGCTAAAAGAGTATTCTTCTAAAGAAGAGAGGTTGCGGTGCAAAGATGGTTTTGGGACGCTAGACTTCGTTGTCAACGGTATCAGCTACTCTTTCTCCATGTTAGAGTTCGAGCAACTTTTTGCTCTATGCTCATCGGACGGACGCGATACCAATTTCGACCGAGAAGAGCTAAACTTTATGTGGAAGTTGATAGCAGGTCCAGCTATGTATAATTCTTCACAGAGTAAATGCACGAAAATAAGGAATCCCGCTATCCGCTACTTCCACAAGGTGATTGCATTCACCTGTTTTGCCAGATACGAAGCAGGAAATGTTAGGCGACCTGAGCTCGAGATGGTCGATGAAGGGTTGAAGAGCTTACTCAACAGCGTTGATTATGGTATGCATTTCCCCGGCAACAGCGCCAATTTGATAACAGGATTTTAGTGTGTTTCTCAAATCCTATTACAATAATTTGTCGGTGTAGTATAATAGGTGTCAAACCAACTGGGAATGTAGTTAACACTCAGAATGCAGTAAACTATTCTAATTCAAGCCAATCAAAGTTTGGTTTGTCTAACAACCTAAATCGTGCTTAAAATGAAAATGAACAAATCAATCAGCAATAACAAAGAAATTAAAACGAAGTAATAAGCAACAATGTAAAGAGTGAATGTAACGCAAGATAAGAAAACAGGTTCCTAGGGGTGAGTGTCACGGATCAGCGTGATTTTTAGACCAACTAGGCGCTTGACAACACTCAATAAAGCTAATCTGTAGGTAGCGAGAACGATAAAAATGAATCCACTCTCGTGGCAAACAAACTAGAACTGACTACTAACAGACCCTATCCCCATAGGTGCTTTATAATCTACTCGGCATGAATGATCAACCCGCTTAGAGCCAATTCACACATCGGACATTCGATCTCTCAAGCCGAGTGTGTAAATCCTTGAAGTGGTTCAGTCAGACGCTCTATCAAACACCGATCAGATGCTAGAGCGTCTCAGAACAAGCTCTAGTTGATCAGAATAGAGCTAGTAATTGATGCACCAAAACAGAAGAGATCCTAACAGTTCTAACCTCAAGCACCTAGAAAACCTAAGATTCACGCTGATCTAACTCATCCTCAAGATCCCTAGGTAACTACTCAGAATTCATGAAATTAACGCTAAACATGAAATTCATATTAGCCAACATAGATCAAGCACTCGAATGAAAATTGAAATCAACACTGAACGTAAAAACTAAATTTCATAAAAACGTAAAACTCAAATCAGAAAGATTTGTTCTGGAATTACAAAAGCTAATGTCTGCTCACTCGAAACAACAAATAATCACTCAGATAAGAAAACTCGATAGATCCCCAAAATCATTCCCACTCGAATTATATAGAAAACTCAACACAAACACAATAAAATTCGGCCCAGTAAGAAAAAGGCCTTATCTTCAGTGGGTCTTGAAGCCAACCTTGATCCAGACGCTGATCAGGTCCATGATCAGAAACCTTGCATCTCAAGATACAAAACACTCAAATTCATTTCGAGCCTCAGTGACTCGATATGTACTCGCGCTTCACTTGTTGTCTCCCAGCTCCAATCACACTTCGATTCTCACGTGCAACTCTCCTCAATTTCGAGTCTATCGCCACACTCCTATCTGTACTCGAGTCTAGGGTGAAGCACCACTTCAGTAGTTGCGTCCAAACTCATCATCTGGTCCCAATGCATCCACAACTTCCAGAGTGCTCCAAGTGTGCTCTCCGAGTACCTATAATAATTTTATGCAACATGTATGCAATTCTACGCAATGTATGAAATATGAATCTTAAAGACATCTAAAATAGCGCAAACACTGTGAATACAAATATAAAGTATGCAAAACAATACCGCTAAAACACACTAAAATACACATATATCAATAAAGCCAAGTGAAAATATTTTTAGCTTATGAAAAAATAAATTTGATTCATGTGGGTTCCCTCTCTTAAAAAAATTGAGTTTAATTCTCCTTTTAAATTCCCTTACGTCTGATTGGTAAGACATTTTATTAAGCATAATATTTTTTAATTAGTCAATCATAATTAAGAAAATTTAAATAGACAAATATGATTGAGTATTAAAAAAACATTATGTTCAACAAAAAGTTTTACCAATCAAAGTTTAAGAGAAAGTTTTACCAATCAAAGTTTAAGAAAGGTATATGGTTTAGTCTTATGTAGTTGGTATCCCAAATTTGTTTATAAATATTTATGATATAACTATATGAAACTTTATTAAACCAAATGAAAATATTGAATCGATTTAGTTTTATGAAATTCTTTGGACATTGTTTTTATAAAATTGTTAATGCTATTTATAAAATTTTATAAGACTAAACATATAATATTAAAGGGTCTAAAATCTTATCTAAATAAAAAGATAAATTAATTAGTTAAAATAAATTAATTATCAAAACAAATTAAGGAATTTAAGATTTCTAATATATTAACCAAAAATCTTATTGTTATAATTTTATTATAATAGAGAGTTGTCTAGTATAATACTATGTGTATTCCAANTTTTTTTTTTTTTTTTTTTTTTTTGTCAACTAGCCTAATGGCTTTTAATTCCTCTCCTTATACTGTAGGTAAGGGGTTCGATCCCTGGTGCCTTGAGGATTTGTAAAGTGACAACATCACTGGACCACCTGTCCTCGGCGTATTCCAAATGAGTTTAAAACAAAAAATGTAAAAGAAGTATATTTACTTTACATAGATATTATAATTTGTTTTTCATATAAATAAAAAGACAGTTTCTATTAGTTCTAACCAAGTTTAAACTAGATAATTAGTTGTTCTTATCTAGATGATTTTATTATTAAACACAATAATTGATATATTTAGAGTATATTCGGCTTTGTAATGAAGACGACGCGCCAAGATATGATGCGTGGGATAAAATTGTCGGTCAAAGAGAAAGCCACGTCATCTCCACCTTGCTGCTGCTTCCTTATGATCATTCTATCATCCGTCAAAGTCGTTTCGGCTACAACAAAATATCATCAGACATTTTTTTTATCTTCAATTATTAAATCAATTAATTACCTAACTCAATTTTTAAAAATAAATAAAAGAAATTGTCCTTTCTTCTTCTGCTCCTTCTTCTTCCTCTTCTCTATGTTTTGATTCTCCTGAATCGGTTCATGTCGTTCATATTTATCCCGACCTTGGATTTTCATTTTCTTTCGGGAATCTGACATTTGTCTGAAAAAATCTTCCAATCCAGAGAACCATAAGTTAGGATCATTATGGATGAGACCTATAAAGATCTATTGTATTTCATGAAGAATCCAAATTTTACAGAGACATTCGTCGACATCTTACTATGCGCAGTCCCGATTTGGCTGGCCATCATGATCGGGCTTGTAATCGGATGGTCTTGGCGTCCAAGATGGACCGGTTTGATCTACCTAGGGTTCCGTTCGAAGCTTCGGTTTCTATGGACTGCACCGCCTGGGTTTGGTGCTCGTCGCCTTTGGCTTGCTTTCACGGCTCTCTCTGCTTTCTCCGTTTGCCGTACCATTTGGTCAAGGAACGACTCTAGAGTTAATAAATCGTCGGCAACAGGTTCAGCTTCGTCGCAGACGCCTGTTGAAGACAGTCTTCAAACTGATGAATCAGGATTAGTCTCCAGGTGAGTGTATTGCAATAACCAATAATGTATGCTAGATTGAGAAGATATACAAGTTTAGTTCTCTGTTTTAGAACGGAACTTTTACTTCCATTTAGCTACAAAGGGTATTGCAATGACATTACTTTTCTCTAATTTTATTTTTATTTTTATTTTCCATTGATTGATATATTACGGATTGGTTTAAGATATGAGGGAAAATGGGCTATGGATTTTGCAGAAATGGCAATAACACGACGGAGGATGTTGTGACAGAGAATGATTTAGAGCATCTTTTACAGCTGCTTGAAGTTGGAAATGCAGCTATGGATTGGCAATCCATGATGGATAAGACTACTCCAAATATGAGCTATCAGGCTTGGCGCCATGAGCCTGAGGTAATCTGAATTTTAAACTACTTGCTTTTCCTATCCGTTTCCTGAATAATGTAAGTCTATGGAACAAGCCAAGTCATTGAGTAGTCGAAATAAGATCAAATTTTTTGATAACTGTGAATGACACACTTGCCTAAGAGACCTGGTGTTAGATTATTAGCTCAGTGGTGTAGTGGTTTATATTATGGGTTCCCGAATAAGGAGAAAATGTTCTTTGGGATGCTGATGGACGATCACATTTCAATGATCTAACCATTGTGGTTCAAGTATTATTTATCGAGTTTCTTTGCTTCACTTTGGTTTCTTATCGGCATGATGTGATGCACTGCTATGTGTACTCCTGTCTGTGGTATTTTTTTTAGATTATTTTTTAAGTGTAGCTGTTCTTTAGATATATAGAACTGAGGGTTATGAAGAAAAAAAACATTTTTAATTTAATCTGTGTTTTTAGCCTGAAAGGTTGTATTGTTTGTCAGACAGGTCCTGTTGTTTATCGAAGTCAAACAGTGTTTGAGGATGCAACTCCAGATATTGTTAGGGATTTCTTCTGGGACGATGAATTTCGACCTAAATGGGATTTTATGCTTGCCAACTTCAAAACTTTGGAGGAAGACACTCAGACAGGAACTATGATTGTTCAGTGGAGAAAAAAGGTCTGTGAACTTTTAATACTTTAGTTGTCTTAATAAACAAAATCCCTCAATAATTAACTGTTTTCATTACGAAATTCTTTTGCCTGCAGTTTCCCTTTTTCTGTAGTGACCGAGAGTATATCATTGGTCGGAGAATATGGGAATCTGGAAAGAAGTTTTACTGTGTGACAAAGGTAATGACATGCTTCAGTAACTTCCATTTACGTTTCATGAAGTGTGTAGCATTTATCTGTAGGGGAAAGAAACCCTAAGTTTAGCGTTGAGGATTCTAAATGCCTGGAGATAATTTCGGAAACTCTTCTGTTTTAAGTTTCATTCCACTATAAGTGAAAAAATTGGTCAAATAAAGACAGATCCTGCTCTTTATAAATATAGGCAGACTCAACTCTACATCTCTGGCAGATGCATTTCGTGAATAATAATGTAACACTTGTCTATGTTGTAGGGAGTTCCTTATCCAGCTCTACCAAAGCGTGATAAGCCGAGGCGTGTTGAGCATTATTTTTCTAGTTGGGTTATCAGAGCTGGTAAGCCTTTTGATACGAAAGCCTTTACTTTTTCAAGCTGGCCTATAATTTGATTTTGAAGTAAATACAAAACAAATGCAGTTGAATCCCGAAAAGGAGATGGACAGCAAACGGCTTCTGAAGTATCGCTAGTCCACTACGAAGATATGGGAATCCCAAAAGACGTAGCAAAGGTAGGCGTCCGTCATGGCATGTGGGGAGCCGTCAAGAAGCTAAACTCTGGTTTACGAGCCTACCAAGCTGCCAGAAAATCAGGCTCAAGTCTATCCCGGATTGCCCAGATGGCAAGAATCACCACACAACTGAACATGGGTTCTACAGAATCACCTACAAGAGATGAAGGCAGAAGAAGCAGAACAATGGACTATGCTAGGAGACAACGGGACCATTTGAGAATGGACTGGAAATGGTTCGTTGTAGGAGGTGTCGCATTGGCTTGTGGCCTTCACACTGGGGTCATTGGTAAGGCTTTATTGGCTGGAGCTGGCCAGAGACTTGCTCGTAGATGAAAAAATTTGTCGTACTCTATTATTAATCTTTCCCTTGACAGAAAAGAGAAACATATAGATATAACTAAGAATAATGTATTTTTCTTGCTACTCCAATGAGTGAAGGGCATGTGGTTTTGATGGCGAACTATGTAGAATAGAAGCTTTAAGCTATGGAGTTAAAATTATTTGAGTCTTATCTTGTTTCAGAGGAGTGAGATATGTATTTTATAAAATTATATGAATCTACAGAGCTCCTAGAAGCTTAAAATCTTTGCATGTTGACACATTTAGTACCTTCATCACTGCATTGATCGGAGAAATAGATGTCAAAAGTCCTGCCCACAAGCCGTTCTTTTTTACCGCATATGGTTGAAGATGAAGTTAATCATTCTGCTGATCTACAGAGGTTGTTTCTGGTGTTGTGGAGGATGCAGAGTCGTCACTAAACTCAGTGTCTGATTCATCTAAATCCCAGAGTTCATCATCTGAATCAAATCCAACATGTGTTTCAGATAGCGAACCCGTGGCCTGAATCTCACCCACTTTGCCATCTTCTTCGTCTCCGTATATACCTAGATACAAGTCATCTCCTTCACCCTACGACAGCCGATGAGCACAAGAGAATGTGAGAACTCATACACAAAATGAATATTAGTGAAAATATCATAGGTGCCACGCATCATACATCCGTTTCTTCGGTCTCCTCGGTTGAAGAATAAGCCATGTCAAGCTTGTCATATAACGCTTCATCTCCCTCGTCTTTTACAAGCTCCACTTGTTTCTGACAGAATTGATACAGGCTCTCGGGTTAGCTAACATTACAGAACAATTAATAAACACAATTTTTGTTGATATGGTAAATGATACTGATAAATAGATCCATACAATTTCAGCTCTCAGCTGCTCTGATCTTGCCTGTACCGCCCCTATGTGTTTGATAAGAGCCTGTTGAATGCAAAGCATCCAAATAAGAAAGCAAACTAAGCGTTAGCCATTGTGGTGTAATTATCACTTGATTAGAGACTTAACTGTTGGTCATAAAGGTTATAAAAATTATAAGCTTGCAGATTTTGAGATCAACAAACGTTGTTGCATAAATTTATCACGAACCTCGCGTCTTTGGAGTTCAAGAGAACGTGCCAAAGCTTTCCTCTTTGTCAAGAGGTTTTTAGGTCTCAATGTGGAAGGACGCTTATACTCTTTTCCTCTATACAGGATAATAGCATATCCTTTGGAAATCTTGTCAACAGAAACCAGAATACCTCCACTCTCCGCTGCAAGGGCCACTGCTACTTTCTTCGCACCCTCAAAAGTTTTAGCCTTTACAAGAATCTTGATCAGCTCCCTGTATTTCCAGTGCAAGTGCATGTTCTCCACTGTCCCATCAAACACCCCTCTCCGACCTGAAGCAAAGCAATTAATTCAAGTTCCTCAAATAGTCCACATTCTAAAGTACTCATGTTAAACATACATCAGCCTATACATTGGTAAGAGATAGTTTACCAAGAAGTAAGAACGCCTTCATTTTCAATCCAAGCTTTTGGAACATAAATCTCTCTTCCTCACTTATGCCCTCAACGTCTGTTCTCTGCTCTGCTGGCTTTAGAGATTCCTCCACCTTGGCTAAAGCCCGTTCAGCTTTCAGCAGCTTTTTCTCAGCCTAGAAGGGGTTTATTAAAAAGTTACAATCCACTTAATTCAAGGAACAATCTTTCAAATCAATACGTGAAATATATCTTGACTAGTAAGACGTGAAGGGTCAAATCAGGAACTCACAAATGCAAGTTTCCTTTCCAACTTCCTGACAAGTTTTGCAGACCTCACTTTCTCAACCTCCTTTATCATTTCTTCTACATTATCATCGTCACTCAGATTCTTTCCCCACTTACCAGTAGCATCAAGAGTTTCTCCAAGAGTACCGGCAGAAATGACGTTTCCATTAGCTTTAATACTTGGGGGAACAAGAGCAGGAGATGCTCTCAGACGTGCCTGTTCCTCTTCATCTTGCAAAGTCCTTGCAAGGTTTTCATTAGCTTTAATACTTGGGACAACCAGAGTGGAGGATGCTCTTAAACGTGCTTGTTCCTCTTCGTCTTGCAAAGTCCTTGCAAGCCTCTCCTTCTCCACCAATGCTTCAGCTACTTCTAGTGACAAAAAACTCTTACCTCTGTAGAAAACCAAGAAGTCTTTGTTCCTAGAGAGCAGCATACCTCCTGTCAGTTTCTGCAGTCACTTACCAAGATTCAGCATCACATATAGATACCTTCAAGTTTATTCTAAATATATTAACGTTAACAACTACAGTATCTTGCATATTAGTCAACTGTGAAACCTTATTACCTTAATGTCCTCAGCCATTCTCTCACTGGTAGTCAATTGTACACCACGTTTAAGGGCAACCTTGGCAATCAAACTCTTTTGCCATAACTTAACAATTGCTGTTCCCAAACCTTGCAGATGTCTACTTCGACCTGTACGTCAAAAGAAAATCTCACTCTTCAAAGAACTTATTAAGCTCTACAATATGTCACAAAGGAAATCCAATACCTAAAGCAAAGTGTGGAGGAAGAACTGTGGCAAGTCTTCTCAAAGCAGTTGCCTCCTTTGTTCCCAGAGTTGATCTGACTCCATAAGGAAGTACCCTGAAAGGGGGTTCGTAACCAGGAACAATCCCTGGAAGCAAATCAGCATCAACAGGTAATGGATAACCTCCCTTCCAGTCTGTGTACCGAGGACCAAGACCCTCTAACAGTTCATTTATTTCATCTTCATACTCAACTTCTTGTGGAGATGTCGTGTCTTTATTTCCCACAACCGTTGACTCCTTTTCTAGCTGCTGAGGAAGATACACTTGTTGAACACTATGATCCACTTTACTTGTACTTGGATTTAAGGAATATGGTGATGTCTCTGTTCTTCTGTATATCTGCCTGTTCAGGTTCCCTGATGCATCTTCTTTGTCGTTACCTTTGTGTTTGTACAAAGCGATAGAAGTCCCTGACCTCCAAATCACCAAACCACCAGTTTTTCTCTGCCACAGAGAAGACAGAACTAGTATCACACTTGACCATGAAAGAGGAAGGACGTCAGAAACATAAAACAGTTTAGTTTTCAATTTCTTATGCTTAACATTTCAAAAATTTCAGTTACTGCTTTCATTTTGAACATGTAGCTTTGATAAAACATTGATTGAAGGCTCATAAGAAGTAAAACCTCTAATATTTCATGCATCTTTCTCATGTTGAGCGCGCTTGATCCTTCAATCTTGAGTCTCACAATCTCTGAGCTCTTCCACTTCTCCTGAATTGCATCCAACACAGGCTGAGTAACACCTGCGCCCGTAACTCTCATCTTGCTCTTAGTTCGAAACATCACATTCCTTAACCGATTTAGCTCTGGTTCTGAAAGAGTAATCTCCGCCAGCGAGTATCTACGCTCCTTCTTGGCTGTCCACTCTCCATTTACCAGCTCCGTCTTCTCCTTAGAATTTACCTTTTCCCAAGGAAACTTAACTTCTCCATTGCTTTCAAAGCCACCAAATGGTAATCCCTCCGAGAATCCACCTCTTCCTTCGTCAACATAGAATCTATCTTCCATTGACCTTTTCTCAATCCTTCTCTCTTGTTCAATATCCTCATCCTGAAACTGATCATCGTCTACAAATCCATACCTTTTCAATTTCTCCACAATTCTCTCCATGGTACTACTACTCCCACCAACATCACTGTGTCGACTAATATTCTCACCACTTGTGACCCCTGAATCCGAGGTAAATCTCTCTTCTTTTCGTTGAGTCAACACTGCCTCCGAAGATCTAAATTGAGTCTGCTTCTGGGTTTTGTTCCAATAATCATTCCTACTACTAATACTACCTTTACACGATAATCGTTTAACCTTTGTTATAGGAGAGAAATCGAATATCCTCGACGTAGCACCGTGACGGGACCTGAGTGAAATTGATGAATAGATAGTTTCATGGAACTTGCAGAAGGAACTTCCCAACGAATCGAAAATTTTGGCCGAAGCTGTCGTCGTTACAGTTGTTGGGCAAAAATGACGACTAGAATTCATAGTCATTTCTGATTCAAAATACCCTCAAATAGGTACTCGCAGAAATACTAACTATCAGCGTTTTTTTCGCTACGAATAGGAAGCTCTCACTCTGTGTGTGTTTATCCATGGCGGGGAATGATTGATGTTCGAGATGATTAGAGGGTTGTTTGGATACGTGGTTTATCGCGTAACCAGGCCAAGAATATCCTTTTTACAAACATGGCCCAAGTTGGGCGCATCATAGAAACTCACAAGTAAGTATGGCTAAAATGCGCTTAGGTGACAATTGTATCAAAAGCCGAGTATAGTAACATGCGCGCTTTGTGACTGGATCCGTTTTCTGCAGTCATAAAAAGGTTTGCAGAGAAAAGAGTATAAATCTCTTTCATGTGATCATTCTCTTTGCTTGTACGATCACTCGGCTGCTCCTTTCGTCTATGAAATAGCGAATTATCTTCTCAAGGTTAGGTTTTTCCGCTCGCTACTTAGTTTTTGAAAAATTGTCCTTTGTTTTGGTGAAGGTTTCGTTTCCTCAGCAAAATTCAAATTTCTCTATTTGTTACCTTATTGGTGCTGAAATCGTAACATGCACAGACCTCGACTGTAAATTGCTGTCTAATTTTAAGAAAGGATGGAGAGAGAATCAAAGAGGGGGAAGGGAAGAGAATTCTGTGGTAAAGGGAATCGATTTGGTTATCAAAATTTTGAAAAATAGAGGGAAGAATTCGAACTTTTTTGATTTTTAGGATGTTGGGTTTCGCTATAAACGAGGTTATAATTTCGTCGAAGTGTGCGTTTTATTACTGTTTGTTGTGAATTTCCGTTGTCCTTTGTCTATAAATTAGCATCTATTCTGTGCCCCATTTTGTTGTTATCAGTCAAAACGAGATTTCTTTAGGTTGTTAAGATCGGACAGTTACATATGTTTATGTAGCTAGTTCTGTCTAATGCCTGATTATCTGGAAGGTTATTGTGGTTTTATTTGAGAAGAGAAACAAGGAATCTTCTTGTATCCTGTTAAGCTCACTTCAGACTGTGTGATGTTCTCAGAAATTATTGACTTCTAGACTTCTTGATGCTGTTCGGTGTTTTTTATATTTATTTTTTTGGGATGTTTAATGTAAATTAGCAGTTTCAAATTTTGAGCACTTTGCTTTGAACTTTGTCTCTTGGTTGATTCCTTTCCGCTGATCTAGAATTTAGCTGATTAGTAACTCTTAACAGCTTTTAGTTCTTCATATGCTGATACCATTTAAAAGTTAAATGCTTTAAGTTCAACTTTTGCTGCCGTTATAAAATTTAGTTACCTGTGGCTCAGTGGCTGGCTATTCTCTGACCTGTGTGTTAACTGCTTTATAATCTCAATTGAGGCTTTTACTGCGGTTTGTATGAATAATATGTGACCCTTTCTACTTGTATCTGTTTCTTGTGATATGATTCATCCTTGAATTAAGAGCCCCTGTGTTTCTTCAGGGTATAGATGAACAAGATGTTTTCAGAAGTAGAAATGGCACGGGTTGTGGCTATATCTGCCAAACACTTGGATGTCAATTCGCTGGACCGACAGATTCTACGCAGACTACTCCAAAATCTAATAAATGAGAGAGCATGCAGGGAACATGGATTCTACCTCGGCATCACCGCACTAAATAGCATATCTATCAACGACGACAATGAATACAATCATCAAGCGCAGATCCTCACGTTCCGAGTCTCATTCACATGCCGCACATTCTTACCTACAAGAGGAAATTTCATGCAAGGGGTTGTAAAACATGTGGCTTCAAACGGAGCTTTTATTATGTCAGGACCACTCAGATACGCATACCTTTCAGTAACGAAAATGCCAGATTACCATTTTGTCGAGTCACAGTCAGAGGGTGCGGAACCGTATTTTCAGAAAGATGATCTCTCCAAGATTGCTGTTGGAGTTGTTGTGCGATTTGAGGTGCTGGCCGTGCGGTTTAAGGAGAGACCATACAATAGAAGGAACGATGTTTTCGTTCTTGCGACTTTGGAAGGCAACAATACAGCTGGTCCCATTTCTCTTACAGGGTCGGATGAGCCGTATATGTGATTTGTTGTAACCAACCATTACGCCAAAGTTAAGATGTCTTTTAGTGAAAAAGACAATTCGCAGAACACTCTAACAAAAGTCAAAAGATTTGTTTTATTCAATGTTTTTTTTTTCAAAAGGCAAACATTTTGGTATTTATCAAGTCACAATTTACTAACTTCTCTAAAACTTATACCCAAAGTTTTTAGTAAACTGGGTTTACAATTGACCTTTTTTTATAGGTACAAAAGGCAAATCTCTTGCCTTAAAATTTCTTTCACGTTTCTTTATCAAAAAAATATTTTCCTTTTTTTTTTTTGATAATTTGTTAAGATTCTTTTTATTTTTAATTCAAAGATATTTTCTTTTTTTCTTTTGATAAGTTTGTTAAGATTCCTTTTATCTTCAATACAAATCTCTAACAAATCTTCAAGTCTTCCTCTCCAAGTCTTTATATGCCTCTCACATGATTTTCATTACTTCAATCACGTGACTTCCGTACGTCCAAAACTAATGCATCTTCAATCTCGCCTTTTTGGTTTGATGTGCATCTTCAACAAACAGGTGCAGGTTTTTAGGTTCTTGTTCTGCATCTTGAGCAATCATGTTCTTGTTCTACACATTCTTTTTGCTGTAATGCTCCCTCTAAAATTTTTCTCCCCCATAATCAGACATTTAGATCCATCTACAGCCAAACTATCATCTATCATCTCCCTCTGCTTGAGTGCACATTAAGACAAAAATAAACAAACAAGTTTCTGTCTATTTCCTAGGATTGACCAATTAGTGTACCCGAATACATAAATAGAACCAAGAATCAAAACAATCAAAGGCCAACTTTTCATAGATCAGTTTAAGCATAAATTACTTTTTCAATAGACATCTGATAATCAAACAAATACGTGAGTAACCCATAATTATAACCAACCATATGAACAACTTTTTCTCTTTACACAAATCAGTTCAGTACACAAAAATACCTTGCATTGAGTATGATTATCCACAGAAAATCCATATTATTTGAAGCATAATACACACTCTATTCTTTGAAACGTACGATCAAAATCAAGATTTTTGTGGCTAGACTTTCACACTGTCATGCCTTCATCACAAGATTTTTTCAAGGCATTGAGAATATTAAACGGACTAGGCAGCTGAAATTTCTTTTGGAGAGTCATACACAATAACAAATGCATACTTAGATGATGTAGGTATCCTTCTCGATCATATGATTATTGCAACATCACAAGTAGGGTATAATCACTTTGTTGTAAGTAGATATACCATCTTGATCATGGGCTTTGGCAGATCATCACAAGTACGATACTTCCATCATCTGCATAAAACTGAATCAAAGATATCACTTGACTTCTCAACCTAGTGATTCAGATATTCCACATAGAAGTGAAATTTGTGTAACAAGTATCACTTGACTTCTCAACTCGTATACACTTGCTCTCCTCATCTCTTTGACCTCCTTCTCCTAACATTTAATATTTCAGTTCAGAGATCAGCTTGTGACGGCATGACATGCATCTATTTTCCACTTGTTTGATTAAAACTGATATCTGTCTGCATTTTTCAAGTACATGCCATCTTTTTCCAGAAACAAGCTCATGTCTCAAATCAACTCAAAAAACCTCCAAACATCGTTTAGTACTCACAAATTCCAACCGTAGTTCTCAATTCCACAAAACAATTAAAAGACAGAGGTTTAATAAACAAATTAGCCAGTTGGTATTCAGTGTTCACATGATCAATTATAACCAGTTTATCCTTAACAATTTCACGAATAAAGTGATGTCGAGTGTTAATATGCTTAGTTCGAGAATGTTGCACAAGATTCTTAGCAATGCTAATGGCTTTTTGGTTATCACATTAAACAAGCAAAGTTCAGGAACCGTACTGTAATCAGCAGACATTTGTTTCATCCACAGAAGTTGAGTGCAACATCTTCCTAATGCAATGTATTCTGCTTCTGCTATTGACAAGGAAACACAGTTCTGTTTTTTGTTGAACTAGGCTATCAGATTGTTTCCCATGAAAAACATCCTCCACTTGTACTTTTCCGATCATCAATACTTCCTGCCAAATCTGCATCGCTATACCCTGTCAAGCTCGTGGTGGTATCCTTTGTGTAGAAAATACCAAGGTGCTGAGTTCGGCCCACATATTTCAAAATACGTTTAGTTGCAGTGAGATGACTTTCCTTAGGATCAGCCTGAAATCTTGCACATAATCCTACTGAGAAACAATGATCTGGACGACTTGCTGTCAAGTATAGTAATCCTCCGATCAGAATTCTATAGGCTGTAGCATCCACATATTTTCCTGATTAATCTTTTGAGAGCTTTTTATTTGACCTCATAGGTGTCTTTGCTGCCTTGTTGTTCTCCATTCTAAACTTCTGAATCAGATTTTTTTCATATGTGCTTTGATTCCCAAAGATCCCATCATACGTCTGTTTTACTTGCAATCCCAAGAAGTAAGTAAGTTCACCATTCATACTCATCTCAAATTATTGAGTCATGGCTTCAACAAGCTTATCAATCATCGTCTGATTGGTAGAACCAAACATTAGATCATCAACATATATCTGCACTGCTATGAATCCTTCAACATTGTTTAGAGTAAACAATGTCTTATACACACTTTCACGTGTATAGCCATGCTCGGTCAGATTCATGCCCACCTTATTGAGTTTGTAAACATGATCCAGATACTTTGGATCTTCAAACCCTTTGGGTTGTTCAACATAGACTTCATCCTGAAGAAATCCATTTAGAAAAGCACTATTAACATCCATTTCATACAGCTTGAAACACATCTTGCATGCTATTCCAAATAGAAACCTGATAGACTCCAAGCAAGCCACTGGTGGAAACATGTATTCAAAATCAACACTTTCGACCTGTGAGTAACCTTGAGCAACTAGTCGAGACTTGTTCCTAACAACGTTTCCATATTTGTCAATTTTGTTCTTGAATATCCATTTTGTGCCTACAACATTTATATATTCAGGCCGATAAACAAGAACCCACATATTTAATCGTGAAAAATTGAATAGCTCCTCTTGCAAAGATGCAATCCAAAATTCGTTTTGTAGAGCTTCCTTATATGTATTGGATTTGATTTTAGACACAAAACAAGCAAACTCAATCGATTCATAAAAGCCATGAACGCTGCATTCCCAACAAGCTGTTTGAAATCAATATGCTTTCCTTGAGTAATTCTTCCCCCTGAATCTCTCCAATAACATCTTTAGAGGAGTGATTCTGATGTACTTGAGAAGGAACATCAATCTGTTCGATAGATTAAACATCTGAAGTAGACTTTACAGACTGTTGAGGCTCATCATTTTCATTAGGTTGCTGAAGTGTCACCCAAAATATGGAAGTATCATCAAAGACCACATTCACTGTTTCTTGAACGATCAAAGTACGTCTATTGTATACTCTATAAGTAGTACATGCACCCGGGTATCCAAGGAACATACCTTCATCACTCTGAGAATCAAACTTCCCAAGATGATCCTTACCATTTAGAATGTAACAAGTACATCCAAACACGTGAAAGTAATGTACTATCAGAGTTTTACCCTTCTATAACTCATAGGATGCTTTGTAGTTCCTTTTTGCATGTACACACGATTGATGATGTAGCATGCAGTGTTAACAGCCTCTACCCAGAAGTGTTTAGGAGCATCACTTCCATGCAATATTGCTTTTACCATTTCCTGCAACGTTCTGTTCTTTCGCTCAGCAACACCATTCTGTTGTGGTGTTCGTGGTGCTGAAAACTGATGATCAATACCTTGTTCTGAAAAAAACGTTTGAATAAATCATTCTCAAACTCACCACCATGGTCTCTCCAAAGGAACTTGATACCTTGACTTTCATTTTTAAGAAAAAGAGCCAAAATTTTGAAGCTATTAAAAGAATAACTTTTCTCACGAAGAAACGCATCCATGTGTATCTGCTAAAATCATCAACCAAAACAAGAATGTACATTTCCCTGCAATACTCTCGACTTGAATATAACCCATCAAATCCATATGAACAAGTTCCATTACACTCTTGGATCTAACATCCACAACAGACTTGTGTTGAGTCTTGACCTATTTTCCCATGCTACAAGGACCACAAACAAACTATTGATCTTTTTTAACCTTTGGAAACCCTCTCATGATCTCTTTGTTAGATAACTTTGCCATAGTTCAAAAATTCATATGTCCAAGACCTTGATGCCAAATATGAGTTTCATTTTCTGCTTTAGCAACCATGCATTGATGTTGATGCTGTTTTTCTCCTTTTTGCTGTAAATGTTTGGGTTAATCTACACTCTCCGATGTACCTATAGCTTTCACAAACTTCATCTCTGTGGATTCCTTTCCTTTATAACCCAAACCAGAACTTACATTCTATGTCCTTCCAATAGTCAACAGATAGTCTAAATTCTTTGTTCTTTTGGACAACATCTTCAGGGATCAGGTCGGTGTTTTCAACTTCTTCCTCGTTGTTATCTATTTTCACAATGCCAAAATGAGCTACAAAGTGGTTCAGAATGTTATCATCCTCATCATTGTCGCTGTCAGTATCACTCAGAGTTGTGATTGCTGATTTTCCACTCAATTTAGACTGACATTCGTTATTGGTATGTGCATATCCTTTACATTCGTAGCATTGTATAGTCATCTTCCTCTTGGTTGATGGACATTCAGATTTAAAGTGTTTGTAGCCTTGATATTCAAGACATTGCTTGTCAGCTTTGTAGTTGTCTCTATTAGCTGCTGGTTTTGTAGACACCTGATATTCCTTCCTTTGTCCTCTTTCTGCTTTTCGAAGGAATTTTTTCACAACTAACCTCACTTGCTCTTCCAGATTTTTAACTGACTCCTTTTTATGAGCTGTTTTTTCAGATATAAGTGCAATACTCTTACCTATCTTCAATCAATATGGACCCTTGGATCAGTCTTCCTTTAACTTGACCGCCCATAGTCTTTAGCAAAAGGCTTGTCTTTGTGGCCCCCAATTAGTGAGCTGGAAACATGTCAAGTTTTGTCCTTTTGTGCTTCCTCAGCAAACCTCCTCGCTCAACCCTCCTTGCTGCATGTATCGAGGACTGACTACCCATTCAGAGAAACCCATGCTTGAACCATTCTTTTTGCTTTCCTATGACAATCTTGAATCATGATTGGGTCCCTGTTCGAAGTAATATCTAAAAAGCACATGAGTTAGCCAAGATACCATGATATATACAATTAAAGCCTTCTAGATCATTAAGCTCAATGTTCAATGTTTTCTCTGAGTAATGAGTTAATAGCAATTATATTGGGATAAATTTGACTAGAAATTTCCATATAAAAGGATACTGAGGTATGCAAGTAGGTTCACGAGTGGTGTTCAAGGCAATGTGAACACTACTCTCACACTCTCCTCGGCCTCATGTCCTGAGGGGTTCAGGTTCTTTGTCAAAATTTTCCCATTCCTCGTTCTTCTGCCTTCGATGGCTAGGTGCGAGGCCTACTCTCTCTTGGCTTAATGAGGGCATTACTTCCTCCAATTTCACTAAGAGTGTAGCCATAGCTCCTTGAACCTGAGATCAAAGATTTCAAATACCCAATAATAATAACCATAAACTAGCAAAGATTGTTCTTAAAATTTAAATAAGACTAAATTGACTTTAAACCAAATTAAAAGAAAAAAGTTTTCAAAATTAAATGATAAACATGGGATTCCCTTCCAAGTGGGCTTGTTTAGAGTCTCAAGCTCGACTCTTCATACTCTTCTAGTATGGGTTCGCGGAGGGAACCAGAGCTCCCTCTTTGCATCACTAGTCATTTCTTCTAGTGTTCCCTCAATTTCAAAGCATTGCCCATCGATCGTGGGCTTCTTCCTGTCTTCCTTTAAATCAAACATCATGCCAATTCCTTCTCCGACCTTGAGTTCAATGGTCCTATTTCTTATATCGATCAGAGCTCGTACTGACGCCAAGAAGGGTCGTCCCAACAGTAATGGATCAGCAGGTTCTTCATCCATTTCTAGTAGCACAAAGTCCGTAGGAACCAACACACTGCCCATTCTTATCAGAACATCCTCGAGCAGTCCCCTCGGCTTCCTTGTCGTTCTATCGGCGAGGACAAGGGAGATTTTGCAATCTCTGAAGTTTGAATATCCTTTGTGCAGTTGTAAGTGGAATTAAGCTGATGGATGCTCCAAGGTCACATAGGCAGTTGATGAATGCGAGGTGCCCTACTACACAAGGAAGTGTGGAGCTTCCCGGATCACCCAATTTTTCTGCAACAAACCTGTTTCTTTGATGAGGGAGAATCGGTATCAGGAGTGATCCGGATGACCTAGTCCCAATGGCCATGCACTCTTCTTCTCGTTCCTTTAGAGTGTACTTCAAGAATTTCTTATACTGCGGAATCAAAGCAGAAGCATCCAAGATGGAATTTTCATTTCGATAGCACTCATTTGCTTCTCAAAGAGAACCTTCTATTTTTCCACTTGGTTCTTCTTTAGACATGAGGGGAATGGTGATTTGGATTTGGTTGCAACTACTGGTGCAACTCCTTCCTTCTCATTCAGGTTGGGAACATCTAGTGCTTCTCCTCGCTGCATAGGCAGGCGAGGGCTTTCTCCGAGTTGTGCAGTGTTTCCCATAGACAGATCATCATTTACCTCTCCTCGCGGCTCAGGCCTGCGAGGTATGTCTCCGAGTTGTATGCCTCCAGCTTTGATCTTGGACTATTCTGCTCCCCCCCCCAACTTGAATAACGCTGTCCTCAGCGTTTTCCATTGGTCCCACGACTGATGGGAGTACCTTTCCCATCCTGAGAGTGATGAATTGAGCCGTATACTCCTTGGGGTTTTGAACGGCCTTACCGGGTAGCTGACCCGGGGACTTCGTTGAAGAGGAAGCATGAGCACTCTCCATATACTTTAATCTTTCATTTAGTGTTTAAACTTGCAATTCAGATCACTATAAGTAGTGTCAATCCGACTGTGTACCTCACCAAACTTCTTAGTGATTTCTGTTTGATGAGGTGTTTGACTTTGAAGGATTTGTTGTAGCATACTCATCACATCCGGTGGATCCTCCTTGGGTGGCTGAGGTTGCATTACAGCTGGTACCGGCTTGAGGCTCTGTTGCCATTGTTATTTTGGAATCCATGCTCTTTGCTTTGGTGGATATACCTGATCCTGAGGATTGGACACGTTTGTACTCCGATAACTTAAGTTCGGATTCTGCTTGTAGTTTACCCACGGCTTGGATCCACTTTGGTTTTGAACAAAACAAATCTCCTCCAATTGCTCGTCCTCATTTTCTTCGGCTACATCCTCTTCTACCAATTGCACTTGTTTGGTGTGTACCATGAGCAATTTATCCAGCTTCTCATGAAGTTGCTTTAACTCCTTTCTTGCAGAAGTGTTGGAATCTGAGGTTCCCCTAACAGCTCGGTCATAGTCCTCGACATATTGTCCATCTGCTAAAGCGAGATTCTCAATTAATCCACGTCCCTTGTTGATATCCTGCTGGAGAAAGCTCCCATAACTTGCGGTGTCCAAAAACATACGTATCCTCGGGATAACTCCTCGGTAGAAGTTGTTGAGGATTGTATCTTCCCTGAAATCATGATGAGGGCACTGAGCTTGATAAGTGTTGTACCGATCCCACGCCTCGGCCAAAGACTCGCTGCTTTGCTGGACAAAGTTGGATATGCTGTTCTGAAGCTTTGTCGTTCGTGAGTTTGAAAAGAACTTGGTGAGAAACATGTGTTTACACTCCGGCCAAGTTGTGATTGATCCAGCGGGAAGGTGTTTTTCTCACTTATGTGCTCTATCCCCTAGAGAGAAAGGAAAGAGCCTGAGCTTCAATGCATCTTCACTCACCCCACTGATACGTGTGAGTGAGCATAATCTCTCGAACTTGTTGAGATGGTCGAGGGGGTCTTCCGAGGGTAGACCATGAAATTTGTTATTCTGCACCATGGAGATGAGACCACTCTTGATCTCGAAATTGTTATTCTGGATCGCCGGCGGCTGGATCCCATTCCGTATTGTGTGTGTACTCGAGGCGTCACTCGCACCAATAGAGCGAGGGCGACAAGCTGGGTTCTGTACTCGCGCCTGGTGGGCGGCCTCATTAATCAACAGAGGAGTTCCATCCGATGTCGTTCCCGGTGTAGAATTATCCAGGTCTATATGTGGTTGCTGCATTGTAGTGCGCCTTCGTCGGATCTTACGAGTGAGGTGGTTGATATCATCGACGGGTGGTGGAAGGTGGTGAGAACCTTTTGACCGTGTGTGCATCAATCAAAGAAACTGAACTGATTACTCGCAGGAGTTGAAGCGAGGATGCTGATTCTGTCTCTCGCCTTGGTGTCAAATGGCGAGGATACCTGCGAGGCCTGCAAGGATAGAAACACAACTTGTCAATAAAGTGGAGGCTTGGTCCTTAGAGATCCAAGCTGAGTGAAACACAGACAAGTTTTAATAGTAATGACAATAAACCTGATCCTAAGACTAGCAAATTATAAATAGGAACAAGCAAAAACTGATTTGGCAACGACGCCAATTTGATAACAAGGTTTTTAGCCTAGGTGATCAAATCATTGAAGCATAGTGGTAAGTAATGGGATTGTCGAACCAATACTCAGGAGTTGCTTGTAATCAACCTATCTACTACTAGTTCCTACTCAAGGCAACCTATCAATCTGTCACAAAGATCGGCTATGTTTTCTAGTGAGCTTTCAATCTAGCCAATAGGACAAAATAGGCTAGAGGACAAAATAAAAACAGACCTTAAACATTCAAAACAGAGAAATTCTTAAGAAACAGAGCAAGATGATAACGATAAATAAAACTAAGATAAAAAGCTTGAATCTAGAGGATATGAGGGGTTTGATCGGCGGTAAACTTGCCGAGCTATATAAGGTGATCCCTAGACCGGGACAAGCTTAGATCTACTCGTTCTCACGGTGAAGACCCCTTTCCAATCCGGCTGATCCATTACGGCGCTAGCCACGATCATGCCGAATCGGAAGCTTAAAGTTCAGCCGAATACATCTAATAGTTGATCCACATGCTAGATCTCTCCTCGGTGGATCAAACCATCACTCACATGGCACATGGTCTCCAATTCCTTTGGCACTAGGCTTAGGTCTCGGTCCAAATCAGATCTCTCTTGATCAGGGAGAGATCAACCTTAAGTCCAGCCATGTGAGAAGAGATCGGAGTTAGATCATGTTTGCAACAGCGAGGAAATCGGTTGATTCACCTCCGATCTCCTTATCCTCGAGATCCACAAGGATCTACTCACGTATCATGGCTAGAGAGTGGAGGATCAGAGGAGATCTGATTAGCATAAACATAAACAACAATAAAATAAAGAGCAGAAAGTAAAAGATGAAGATCAATCCAAAATCATTCTATTAAAACTTAAGCATAATCATCAAAGTACCTTAACAAGCATAAAAGAAAGCCACAACAAAGATAGAGAGAATTTTTTCGGCTAAACAACAGATAAAATGATAAGATAGTGATTAAGAGGTATTTATAGGGTCATTTGCATAACCCTAATGGTCAAACCGACCTAAGTCGGTCAACCAGAAATCTTGCTCTCGGAGTCCTTGCGCAAGCTTGGGCACCGAAGAGTGGTTCTGATCTTCGCCCTTGGGAGTTGAGGCCGAATGAATAGTCTGAGTGTAATGGATTTGTCTTCCCTCGCAGCAGATAGGTTGAGGCTGGTGACTAAGGCATCTTTTCCTGAGCGTTCCGAGTAGTCCTCGCCCTGCGATCCGCAAAGCAGCGATCCGAGTTTGCACGACTTCTTTTGCCTAGCAGTTGATCCAATCATCCTTAGCTCCATTTTAAGCTCCTTTTTGCTCCTTTTCCTTGAATAAACTCCAAACTCCAAATGCAAATGCAAAGAAATCAAAACAAACCTAAAAAGACCTAAGTAATCGAAAAATCTATCTAAACAGATGCAAAAACTACCTAAAACAAGACTCTAAAACCATCAAAAATCACACACATCAATCTTCTTCCTCATGTAATATAGAACTAACAACTCTAACTTTTTCTACATCTAATCATTCTCACCCCTTTCACTTTGATATCCCTTTCTCTTGGTATTCAAGTCAATATCATTCAACCTCAATAAAGGGCTTCACGATAGAGTTGAAGCTAAATACATTTCTAATCCAACCGAGCAAGCCACCAAGACCTTGTCGGAATCTCCACCGGATTCTTCAACCATGTTATACTGGGCTCGTCAAAACGGATCCGATCTGTTTGGTGATAAAAGAATAATGATCTCGAAACTAATAACATTTTCTTCTGGTAGGTTTCACTCCTAAATTTTGCCTGTACATGGTTGGTACGAGGAAGTAACCGTACGAGGTTCATTTAATCTAAACCGCTCCAATTTGTTTTGGTTCAATTTTTGATGTACTAATCCAATTCAATTAATTTAATTTAAACTAATCCAATCAGATCTTTTATCATTTTTCGACAAAATGAAATGGTTGTGTGGACCCCAATTTCACTTGAGAAAAAAGAAGAGAGTAAAAAGAGTATTTGTAATTCAATAAGAGTAGATTGATTTTTATCTCTTTAAATAAGAGTAGTTATGATTTTTATCCGCTAAAATACTCTTCTCATAAGACCACCATTATCGGTGGGATTTAAAGAGTTTCTTAGACTTAATAATGAATAAAATTAATTGAAAACAATAATTAAAACTGAAGGATCGTTTCTTAAACTAGAAACGATTTTCAGAATAAGAAACGTATACGTGGCATTACATGATTGGCCCGCTCAGAATTGTTTTTTTTCACGCTCTTTTTCGTCTCTCTCTCTTTCTCTCTCGCGACGACGCAGAATCAAATCGACATTTTTGTCGATTCAAAGTGATTTCTGGCTCGTATCACCGTGGATTGGTAAAGAAGATGTTAATCGGTTTATCTCCACCGGTTGCGGGTTTCTCCGGCATGGTTGCGGTGTCAAAATCGGTGTACAAATCAGAGACAAACAACTTCTTGTCTTGGAGGAAAGTTTGATAATTTGGTTCTGTTAGAATCTGGACATTATTTATCAAATTTGATTCGCATAATTTGTATCAAATTTGATTTGCATAATTTGGTAAGTGATTAGGTTATTTGTTGAGGAAATTTGGATGACTTTTTCTTGTATCACCTTTAATCCTGGGTTAGTATAGCTTATCCGAAAGATCTTATGATCCAATTTGTTTCCGTTGCTATGAAGATCTTGGGATTTGTTGGATTGATTTCCATTGTCTCTACAGTTTTCGCATGAAACTAATGTATTTCTCATTTATAGTTGTTAATTGAATGATTAATTAATCAGTTCATCAAGTTATAAAAGTGATAACTTTGATAAGTACTCTGCGTTTTCTGAATTCATCGGTTTTTGAGACTAGTCCACTCTTAGACGACACTTCTCTTGTGTTGCTTTCTTGTGCAGGGAACTTCTTTATAAACCAATTGTGTTATGTAAGTTGTCTAAGTTACAAGACAATCTCAACCATTTCTTTCATTTGTTTCTAATTGTTTAATGCCTTTTTTAATGCTTCTTTTTGGATCACAACGCAGCATGTGGTCATCTATCATGCTTCTAGTGTGTACATAAGTCCATGAATGGCCTGCGCGAGTCCCATTGTCCTATATGTAGGGATCCATATGTTCATTTTCTGTTAGAAACTGGACATTTTTTAGTTTTACAAACAACTTCTTGTGTATGAATCTGTTTGTGATGAATCTGTTTGTGATGAATCTGTATGTGAATGAATCTGTTTGTGATGAATCTATATATGAATGTATTTATGAATCAGCCTATGAATCATTCATGAATCAGCCTATGAATCAGTCTATGAATCAGTCTGTGATGTTTGTGATGAATCAATGTATGAATATGTGATGTTTCTTTTGTTTCTTTGTGTAGGAGGACAACATCTGAATCACGGGCTCAACATTGTAAGTAAATCAGTGAATCACGGTTCTACTTTTATCTTTCATTAATCAGGAGGAAGAGAAACTGAGACAAGTGCTGAGATTTGCAAACGCTTCTGAAGCTATCACAACAACTAAGAAAGGAGCCATTCCAGCTCTTCCTTCACATTGTGAAGCTCTCAGTTTTCTTAAAGACAGATAGAAACATTTATTCTTCAATCAACTTCGTATGGTTTCCCTTTGTCTTTCTTTGTTTTGTGGTTGTATCTTTGTTGATGATTCTGATTTTAAATAAGAGGATCCTCAAGCTTCTGTTTTGGTTTTACTCTTTCTCTTATTCTTCTTCGATTAAAAAGAGTTTACGATTTAATCCGTCTGCTTTTCAGAGATTATATGAAGAACTTTAGGTTTTTATTGAGTTAATATCATACAGGAATGTCTACACAAAGCTTACATACAGGTTTTAGCCTAGATCAGGGACAATGAAGTGCTCCTCATCGTCATCATCATCTCTGATCTCGAACCTTGGCTTTTTGTAGGCAACATTTGACTTCATGGGTTTATTGAGTTAATAACATCTTCTTCAGCTGCAAGAAGAGCCTCTTGATTCATCTGATCGTCGAAGATACCCATGTCTGAAAAAAATCATCAATCTCTCTTGTTACAAAAAAAATTCCATCTCTTGCTTAAAGAAACTCTTCCTAGAAACTACCAATAATCACCCATACAAACTCAAAACAAATTACCATCTCTTAACTCTACTTTTTTTTACTTTAATCATTATTTAATTACTAGAAACTCAAATCTAGAAACTACCAATAATTCTGCTCTAAATAGACTAATTGAGGTTATTTCCGTAGTTGTCCATAGAATTGTGGAAAAATTACACGATCCAACCAGGATTACCCACCCAAACTCATATCCAATTAGATAAAACCCGGGTCCAATTGGTTTATGTCCATTAACCTAAATAATACAAGTTCAGCCCAATAACCAAAACTTATGAGATGTAAAAAGACCTAAATTTACCGTAACTATGTGATTTCATCCTTTCTTTCTTTTTTCTCCTAAACCTGGATTCTCATTCAAGAGACTTAAGACACTGCAACAACTGCTTCAAGGTAGGGCATCTTGCCGTAAGGCATGCAAAAACTGCAGGACTTCAAGTCACATAGCTCGTGACTGTTGGAATGAACTAGTTTGCATTGTCTGCAACATCTTAGGCCACGTTGCTAGACAATATCCAAAGGGAAAAAGCAATTATTTGACATAGGAAGCAGGATTCTAGGCGGGAGTATGCAAAAAGATAGTTTTAGCAGATTGGGTAGAGAGTGAGATGTTGGTGTTGCACAAAACTCACTCGTCAGAAAGAAGTAGTCGTTGAAGTAAGAAGACTAAAGGAGTTTGAATAAATTGTTTTGTTAATGAATCAATAAGTGATCAAGTGACTGGTCAACGTTGTTAGCTATTTCGTAGGAATAAGTTTTTGAGCTTTCGTTATTGTAAATGCTATATAAAGCCAAGTATCTCTCAGTGAATAAGATCAGAGTTTTCAAAATCTATCAAAGTGAGTATTGTTATCATTACACAGTGGTATCAAAGCTCTGTTGGAATATTAAAACTAAAGCAAAGAATTTCCTTAGAGTAAGAGGTTTGTGGAGTCTGAACTAGATTGGCTATGAGGAAACAACATCGACGATAGTGCTCACAGAAGAACAGAGAAAGCAGTTCGATGATGCCAAAACAAACGACCACAAAGTCAAGCATCTTGCGGAATTTAAAGACATGATGTAAGTTTTGTGCAAGTAAATGTCTTTTGTAAGGTCATCTCTATCCCCATTCTGGAATTAAATCTTTCTAACCACTATTTTAAATTTCAAAATGAAAGTATCTATTAGCCGGCTGGAAATTTTTAAGATTATTGAACCGAAGCAAGTTGTCGTAACCATAAAAACATAGAATATATAGAGCACAAGAGATCATACAAATTTCGCCAAATTTAAAATATTTGTGTTTTGAGTTGATTTAGTCTTTTAGATTAAAAAATAACCAGATTTCGAGACAACCTGTCTTTTTCGGTTGATGAGTGATAATTTTGTTTGTGCCATGCTGGATAAATTTTTTTCTTGACACGCTAGATTATGTTTATTGTGACATGCTGGATTCTATTTATTGTGACGGGTAGTTATGTTCTTGTTATTTAGTTGTACCTAAATAAAAATCGTTATACTTTGACTTTAAATCATTAGTTACTAGTTCAATGGACATTAAATTAATGAAAGCTAGTTAAATTAGATAATATATTAAACTTTATAGCTTTTTGCCTAATTTACATACGTTTATTGCTTACACTTACACAAGTATACAACTTTGACCACATTATATGAATATTGCTACCAAACACATCATAGTTTATCAATGTCTTGTGAGATATAGATCTTATTTCTCTACATAATGTTAATTTCAGCTAGAACTTACGATTTCTTATAATGATATTGTTAGATGACATAGTTTGTCTCATTTCATGATTTAACGTATAATGAACCATACGATTGCATGTAGTGATATTCTAATGAATCATACGATTTCATCTAGTGATATGGATGACATTGTAGTAAACCAATCGATTCTGGATAATGTTTCTCTACCGAATTGATAAAATATTTGAGGATCCAGTTTTGGTGGTATACATCTTAAGTTTCGATTTCGTAGTTCTACTCGGTTTGAAGGAAAATTTATTCCTCAGAAAACGACGTAATTGTGAAATTTGGGATTTTTTGAAAGAAAGAAAATGATAGATAACAATTGTAATCATTTAATCTGAAATATATCAAACCAAGTCAACATTATCGGATAAGTTGCAACTTAATCAATTCCTAAACAATTGAGTCAACATTCTAAATACCAATTGAATCACGAATCACGATTTCTAAATACAAAAGACATATGTGTAATACAAATCAATTCCTTAATCACGAATCATGATTTCTAAATACAGATTATATATATATATATATCCTATATATAATACAAATCAATTCCTTACTCTCTAATAAGTTATACAAATCAATTCCACCTTGTGGACCGCTTCAAACAGATTGGATAGTAAATGGATTGGATTGAGCTCAGTAGCTCCACTCAGCCGGAATCAATGGCTATTGGTGCATGAAGGTATGTTCGCCGGAATCATCGGATTGGTCTGTCAAGGATGTCGGGTTCCGATTCATACAACAAAATAGAAACGAAACCCATGGGTTTGCTGGAATTGTGTTAAGAATCGAGTTCCGATTCGTACAACAAAATAGAAGTAATATTTGGATTTTGTTCCATTGTTTTAAGTTGGTTTAAGTTGGTTGGTATTTGTTAATGGTTAATTAATAACTCAACCACCAAAACCAATTATTTTATATATTTTGTTTATATTTCTAAATTAAATAGAAGTGCAAAAAGTGGATTAAACTAAAAAAACTGTATAAAGGGTATAGTACATCATATAAGAGTATAAATGGTTATTCTTTTCCAACTAAGAGCTTTCGAGCCCTTCATCCATCGTGAATCCTGCCACTCCATCTTCACTTGTGCGTTGTTTAGTCTCCAGAATAAACAATGGTTAGTTAATGGTAATTTCAAAAAAAATTCAATCTTGGCTCCAAGAGAAACTTACAACCCCTCTATCATCATATCTACTCAAGCTATGACATATTTTCGAATATGAGATTATAATGTGGAAATGTTAACCATATTATTAGAGGCTTTTAAATATTACAATTCACACCTAAGGTTTCGAAGAGTAAAAGATTGCAGCTCCTAAGGTTCCAAAAGAAATTTTGGGCGATCGTGATGATTTGATGATGGAGGCAGGAGAGAGAGGGTTTCCTCTAGGGGATCTACCGGATGGCTTGTGATCATGGGCGGCGAGAATTGAGACCCAACCAGTGGTATTTCTTTTGGATCATGTTCTCGATTACCAACTGATTTCGTGGCATCTAAGTCATGTGTGGAGTACCCTAATGGGAGGAGAGTAAGTCTGTAGTTACAATTTATGAAGAGTCTTGGATAGGGTGAATGTGTGGTGGAAAAATTGCACGGTGGTGAAAGTCCTTGGCAAACACGTGAATACTGGTACTCTCTACAAGAAGCTCCATGACCTATGGAACCCGTTGGGTTGGTTATTGACCTTCCGAGACAGTAGTTCTTAACCAAGTTTGGTTCCAGTGACAAATATCTCTCGGCTCTTACTGGTGGTCCATGGAAGGTTTTCGGTATTTACCTCTTTGTTAGAGCTTGGAACACAAATTTTGATCCGCTGCATATTGTTATTTCGACTACTTCAGTTTGGGCTCGGATTTCTCATTTGCCGATGAGTATGTATGATTAAGCTATGTTGATGGGAATCGCTAGTGGCCTCGTGAAGTCCTTGATGGGAATCACTAGTGGCCTCGGGAAGCCCTTGATGGGAATCGCTAGTGGCCTCGGGAAGCCCTTACATGTTGATCACAACACCTCTAATGTTCTAAGGGCACGCTCTGGACGTGTCTGTAGTGAAGTTAATTTGAGGAAGCCATTGAAGGGGTCTATTCAGATTAATCGAGTGAGATACTTTGTCATTTATGAGGGGTTACCAAATATTTGCTCTAGGTGTGGAATTTACAGTCATTTAGTGCAGTTGTGTCCTCGTATTGAGAAGAGCCCGGAGGTGACTGTTGATGCTCAACTAGTTTCGGTGCAACAAGTAGAACAATCTACGGATTGCGATGGCTTCACCCTTGTTAAGCAAACTAGTAGACGGTCATTGATGCTTCAAAAGGTGTTGTTACATTTTCAGGTGGTCCTCGTGGTGCATCTGCTTGGGTTTTGAAAGACATTTTGGACAAGAGAGTTAATAACATTCTAGTTTCTACCAATAGCTTTGCTAATCTAGCTCAGATGCAAATTTTGGATATTGTTGATATTACTAGTGGAGATAAAGAGAATATCTTGCCTTCAACATTGAATACAGTTGCTGGTTCTGGTGCTTTGAAACATGGTATGGTTCTCTCGAGAGTAAGGGCAATGGTGTTGTTTCATCGAGTGTGGTACCCTTTTTGAAGGTTCAGCCTAATTCTAAAGTGGAAAATCATGTTGATGGAGGTACGGCTAAGGAAAGAGGTCGTATGAAGAGTAAGAAAGCTTTACCTCATCCTACTAGAGGGCTTATTTTTGGTTCGATGACGAGTTATTTAGAGCTCTCGTCTGTTGGGAAAAGGTTGCAGATGGATGATACTATTTCTGGTCGTACTGATGGCAATTTTGGCCTTATGAATTTGTTTGTGGTCTTGAATTCCGTCTCAAATATAACTCAGAGTGATGGCGTTAACCCTATACATGCCCCTGTAGTTATGTCTAGTTTTGCAGTACTTAAAAACGAACCTTCTTCGTATGCTGATTCACAGGTAGTTCCTAATGATGACATGGTGATCTCGAATTCAAAGAAAGAGAGGGACCCTCCTCCTAGCCAAGCTGACCTCCTAGCGGATGCCTCACGGATTGACGAGGTGGACTCGATGAAGGCATAACGGGGTTCCCGGTGATTCTAATCTTTTTTAAAGACAGTTTTATGATGGGTTGCATCTTGTGGAATTGTCAGGGGACAATAAACAAAATTTCAAGCGTTCAATTTGTTATTCATTAAAGAAGTACAAGACTAATATCTTAGCTCTGTTTGAGACTCACGATGGTGGAGATAGAGCTCAGACTATTTGCCAAAATTTGGGTTTTGACTAGTCTTTTTGTGTTGATGCTAGAGGGCAGAGCGGGCTCCTCTAGAAATCAGACTGTGGGAATGTTTCAATAGTGGAATCATTGAATCAATTCATACACGCAAAAGTGGTTATTAGGTTGGATAATTTCAACTTGATAGTGGTTTACGCTGCTCCCGCTGCTCCCACGGTAAGCAGGTGGAGTTTCATTTGGAGTTAGCTTGATCGTGTGATTCGTTCTTGTGTTGACCCAATTATTGTGCGAGAAGATTTCAACACCATAGTTAGAAGTGATGAGCGGACATGGGGAAATGGAAGTTTGTCGCAAGATTCGCTGGTTTTTTGGGATTGGATCAACTTTCTCTCTCTTATAGATATGGGTTTTCGTGGTGGTAGCTTCACTTGGCGCAGAGGACGCTCTAAGGACACCCTCATAGTTAAATGGCTGAATAGGGTCATATGTTGCGAACATGCTAGATTGCGTTGCCAAGAAGCTTCCTTAACTCATCTCTCATATTTATCGTCTGATCATGCTCCCCTTCTTTTACAACTCTTGCCAGATGTGATTTCTAACTTCTCTCGCAGACTCGATACATTTCATGTCAACAATATTAATGGAAGCGACAGCCCGAATCTCGATACATTCCATTTCGAAGGTCTATACATGGAAGCGATAGTCCAAAACTCGATACATTCCATGTCAACCCTTTAAAACACTATTCTTTAAATTTACTAAACCTAACTTTCAACTACTCAAACAATATTCCATCTCACACGAGATAGAATAACACGAAAATATTTATATATTTATATAATAATAATTCAAACAACTATTTCAAACAATCACAAAAAAAATTCCTAAAGTATTATCTATATGATATATAATATAATATATATACATTGTCTGTCGGATTGCCTTCTTGGGTGTGTCCTCTCACCAAAACAAATTCGATCTAACACTCTACTACTCAGTTCTAATCAGAAATCGATCCTAAACAAACCAGAATGAACACAGCTTGAAAACAGAATTCAGAATTTCCGAAGTCTGAAACTGAAATCAATTTCGACGCTTTACCTTAATCTGCTCGTATCTCCCTCAATATTACTCCTATCATCAATCCGATTGCAGCTACGGATTCTTGAAATTCAGATATTTCCATCCCTATAAAGATCACGATCAGAGGTTCAGTAACCGATTAGTTATGAACCCCGAAAATTAGCAACGTGGACTCGTTTCTGAAATAGTGACCAGTTTTAGTGTCTTACCTTAGATCGATCGTAACTTCTTCGATAGAACTCCGATGGACAAGCGGTTTGCGGCTAAAGATTCTTGTGAGAGCGATCTTTCCATCCATATGAAAATTACGAAAAACCGTTCCGTGTGTACAGAGATATGGACCCCGAAATTTAGGCTAACAGATTGATTTCCTTACCAGTTGCAGGTCTAATTGATGTCTCTACAGATTCCGAGAGCAACAAATTGGGATTTGAGATTTCGACTTCACAGAGAGGAGAAGGTAAGGAGCAAGAGCGGCCATGGTTATGATCAAAATAAAGGAAGAGAGGTTTATTTAGGGTTACGTCATCTTTTATTCTACAACAATTTTTTTTATTCCAACCTTTGAGCCAAAAATCTATTCGGCCTAATGGGCAACGAATTGATTAAACATGGATCTCATAATTCTCCACCACTTAAAGAAAACTCGCCATCGAATTCAACATTCTCAGTTGACCTGAACTAATATCCCGAAAGAGCTTTCAGACTCGATGGTTTATAGATGTTTTAAATGATTCAGTTGCCTTTTACGTAATCAAAAAGAAAATCCCACATAAACTTTATTTAATACTGCCAAACTCAATGTTTTGGAATCTCAATAGAACATAACTCCAAAGAAACTAATATCCCAGATAAATGAACTGTTATCCATATTTATAACCGCAAAAATAGAAATACTTGCAATGAGCTTAGATTCAAACTTATTCATTGGTGGAAACACTGATTGTTTATGAGGTGTCTTACTCTGCGTTATCATCCTCTCTAATTGCATGCACACGTGGCCCAATTGCTTGCCTTTTTGGAAGTGGTGGCGATTTTCCTTCATTTTACATTTCTTGCTGCCTCACTAGCATTGGTGCTGTGCAATCTCGCACATAATGACCTGGATGTCCACACCTCATGCAGTTATCCCTTGCTGGACAATCCCCTCTGGTATGAGCAGGTTGTCCATAGCGGAAGCATTTTATTCTTTCCCTCCAACAAGTTCCGTCATGACTTTTTCCACAAGTAGCACATAATGGCCGAGCCTGGCTAGGTCCCGAGCTCTGATTATCTCGAGGAAAATTTTGAGGCTCATAACCTCTTGCAGCTTTCGACTGGGTTCGCATGTGGTCGCTAGCTTCCTCCTCAAGTCCTTTCTCTTTTGATGCAGCCATCTCCACGATCTCGACCAAATTAGCATAATCCCGGATAAAGCAAAGGTTACGAATGCTAGCACGTAACCCTCTCTCGAACCTACAAACCACATCATACTCAGTTTTGTCTCTAACATTGAACCTCCTAAGGCGACTGAACTGCTGCTCATACTCCCTAACCGCCTTCGTACCCTGAAGAAGCGCCAGAAAGTCATTATCCATCTGATCCATCACTTCCCGTGGAAAGTACTTTTTGTTGAACTCATCCAGAAAGTCAGTCCAAGTAATCACATAACCTTCAGGCATGCTTCTCTTGACGTTCTCCCACCAAATGGATGCATCTCCACGAAGGTAGTGAACTGCCAGCTCTTGTCTGAACTGCACTGGACATCTGGAAGAATCAAAGTTCCTCTCCAACAAACGCCTCCAATCATCAGCCTGAACTGGGTCGGTCCTGCCATTAAAATATTCCATGCCCATATCCCTCATGAGCCTCATCGTCTCCAAATACGAGAGTCCAAGTCCTGGTGGCTGCATTCTCATAGGTGGCGGGGGTGGCTGGTGCTGCCTCTGAGTTTCAACAGCTCGCGGTGACTGCTCCTGAAATGGCCCCGGGGATAGAACCTGAGGTGGTGGTGGTGGTGGTGCAGCCCGGTTAACCAGCTCCTGCACAAGATTCCGAAGTTCGAGTAACTCCTCACGAGTTGCCACATTAGGTGGTAGTGATGCTGCTGCTCCCACTGATCATCGTCTCTTTGGTGGCATTTTTTGTCAACAATTCAACAAATAACTTTGAGAAACTATGCTCCTTTAGACATTCCAATAGCAACTTAGAAAAAGCAATTCTTGAATCTTGGTGACTCGCAAACTCCAAAAACTTTTTCTCACCCCGAACCTTCATCACTCCTTAAAAGCGACTAAAAGAACAACCAAAAACAAAAGAAAATAACAAAAACCAAAACTTCCCTCTTTATTATTATTATTTTTTAATCAAACATTAATTGATTATTTTTTTTAAAGACACCAAAATACATTTTTTTAAAGGCAACAACCAATTTTTTTTTTAAACATTTTTTTTTCAAGATCAAGCTTTCAAAAATTTCTTTTGAAACAATTTTGCTAAATTGTTTGAAAATCTTGACCCTCCGGGTCAGAACCGGAGTGACCTTAACCTGGATCTGATACCCATTGTAACACCTCGCTCCCGATCTTGAGAGACACGGTGTTATTCCTTGGTCTTGCCAAAAATATATTTTCTGAAAAATCGATCGACACCACAAATCTTGTTCAAAATTTCTGAAAAAGAGAAAATAAAGAGGGGTGAGTAATGAATTACTCAGTGGGGAGATCACTTCCACCCACTGAGGCTTAAAGTCCTAGCCTAATTAAAGCAAATCTATCCTAACACGGAAAGCAAACATATACAACTCGTGTTTTTCAACAAGTTGTACCAAACATGTCAGATGGCCTATAGCAACCAACTTCACACAACAGCTCGGCCATCCTCTAGATGGCTTCCGAGCCACTACAACACATCAATTTATTTGTCATGGGAACGATAGCCCGTACCTTGATACATCCCATGACAAAATACCTTCATGGAAGCGACAACCCGAATCTCGATACATTCCACGTTGGCGATGTCTTCATGGAAGCGACAACCCCAAACTCGATACATTCCATGTCAACAATATTTAATGGAAGCGACAGCCCGAAGCTCGGTACATTCCATTTCGAAGGTCTATACATGGAAGCGATAGCCCGAAGCTCGATACATTCCATGTCAACCCTTTAAAACACTATTATTTAAATTTACTAAATCTAACTTTCAACTACTCAAACAATATTCCATCTCACACGAGATAGAATAACACGAAAATATTTATATATTTATGTAATAATAATTCAAACAACTATTTCAAACAATCACAAAAAAATTCCTAAAGTATTATCTATATGATATATAATATAATATTTATTTATTAAATAAATATTTAGATAAACTTGCAAAAATTAAACTAAAGCTAAAAGACTTGCAAATCACATCCTCACTTTGATTGGCCGGTGCACAGATCGAAAATTGAGGCAAAAGGTAAAACTAATCACAACCTACAGATAACCTCTTTCACAAGCAAGACATCCAGATTAGGGTTCTTAAGACAGAAAACAGAGGATTCTTGCATCGAAAGCTACATAATTTCCAAACAAATGTTACCTAAATCTGAAGGTTTGTCTGTCGGATTGCCTTCTTGGGTGTGGCCTCTCACCAAAACAAGTTTGATCTAACACTCTACTACGCAGTTCTAATCAGAAATCAATCCTAAACAAACTAGAATGAACACAGCTTGAAAACAGAATCCAGAATTTCCTAAGTCAGATATTTCCATCCCTATAAAGATCACGATCAGAGGTTTAGTAACCGATTAGTTATGAATCCCGAAAGTTAGCAACGTGGACTCGTTTCTGAAAGAGTGACCAGTTTTGGCGTCTTACCTTAGATCGATCGCAACTTCTTCGATAGAACTCCGATTGACAAGCGGTTTGCGGCTACAGATTCTTGTGAGAGCGATCTTTCCATCCATTTGAAAATAAAAAAAAATTGTTCCGTGAGTACAGAGATATGGACCCCGAAATTTAGGCTAACAGATTGATTTCCTTACCAGTTGCAGGCCTGATTGATGTCTCTACAGATTCCGAGAGCAACAAATTAGGGTTTGAGATTTCGACTTCACAGAGAGGAGAACGTTAGGAACAAGAGCGGCCATAGTTATGATCAAAAAAAAGAAGAGAGGTTTATTTTAGCGTTACGTCATCTTTTATTCTCCAACCATTTTTTTTATTCCAACCTTTGAGCCAAAAATCTATTGGGCCTAATGGACCACGAATTGATTAAACATGGGTCTTACATTTTTTGTTTTGAAGCAGCATAGCTTAGCAACCTGAGTTTTAAAGATCTTAGTACCCATGTCGCGCTTCGTCGACTTCAGGGTACCTTTAAAAAAATGGAACTGTGAGGTCTTTGGTGATATACAAGGACGAAAAGACAAACTAATTAAGGACGTTAGTAAGATTCAGGCTGTAATCAATATTCATCAGACTGATACTTTACTTGAGGTGGAAGCTACTGTTCATAAAAAGTTAGACGTGGTCTTGAAGCAAGAGAAGATTTTGTGGTATTAGAAATCACATGAGAAGATTCAATCTGGTGATCCAAATACTCGCTTCTTCCATATCTCTACGATTGTGCACCGACAGAGGAACCAGATTGAAAGCCTATGTGGTGATGATGATAATTGGGTTACAGACCCGAAAGGTTAGAAGAGCTTGCTGGCTGTTTCTACTGTTACCTGTATTCGACAAATGATGTGACTGATTCAAGTACTCTATTACCATCACAGGTTTCCAGTTCATTCTTGGGATGACACTAATGGCATGTTAACTCCGTTCAACCCTAATAATATTGAGTATGCAGCTCAGAGTATAGGTCGTTACAAAGTACCAGGTTCATATGGGTTTCAGTTGGTCTTTTACCAATAGTGTTGGGATACAGTCGGTAATTTGGTGGTGCGATTTGCTCTGGAATTTTTTTGCGTCGGATATTTTTTCCCTGGTACAATGACATTTTGATTGTTCTGATTTCTAAAGTTTTGACGCCTGAACGTATTACTTAGTTTATATAGGCCTATTAGCCTTTGCAATGTCCTCTTTAAGACCATTACAAAAATTACAATGGTGCGACTTAAATGAGTGGTTTCGAGATTGATCGGGCCTGCACAATCTAGTTTTATTCTAGGTCGGTTGAGCGATGATAATATTGTGATAGTACAGGAACATGTCCATTCTATAGACCGTAAAAAAGGGATAAAATGTTGGATGTTGCTTAAGCTAGACTTAGAGAAACCATATAACAAGATTAAGTGGGACTTTATGGAAGATTCACTGCGTTCAGCTAGCTTTCCTGAGTCTTGGGTTTCTTGGATCATGCAATGTGTCACAAGACCCTTGATGAGTGTCTTATAGAATGGTGAAAAAACTTAATGTTTTTCTCTAGCCCTGAGGACTATGACAAGAAGATCCGCTTCCTCCTATTTGTTCATGTTATGTGTCGAGATGTTATGCTATATGATGGTGTTGCCGTGACTTTGGGTGACTGGAAACTTATCAGGATTTTTCGTGGAGGTCCGAAGCTTTAACATATTTGCTTCGCAGATGATCTTATATTGTTTGTTAAAGCTTTGATTTTGCAAATCTTGGTTATTCGAGTCCTAGGTTTATTTCTCTAAGAATGTGATAGGAGCTTTGGCCAGAGTATCAGTACTTCAAGTTGTATTCAAGAGACCATTGACTTAGGAAAATACTTGGTTTTTCGGTTCTTCTTAAACAAACTAATGTAGAAAGTTTTGGGAATGTCCTTGAGAGAATTAACTCTCGTTTTGCTGAATGAAAACAGAAAACCCTCCATATTGCAGGAAGAATTACCCTGACACATGCATTGTTAGCTGCTTTACCGGTTCACATGATGAGTATTATCACCCTACCGGCATCACTTCAACAAAATCTGATAAACTTGCTCGCGGGTTTATCTAGGGAAGCACCACATAACAGAGGAAAGTCTATTTTTTGTCGTGGGATAGAGTTTATAAACCTTGAAGGGAGGGAGGTTTAGGTATAAAAAAGACGAGGGAGATGAACTTAGCGCTATTGGCAAAGGTGGGATGGAGACTATGTAACGATATGAATAACCTTTGGGCCCGTCTTCAGCAATTTATATATACGCTTTCATATTTTTTTCCCGCCTCCTGGTTCACTCGCAGAGGTAAATTGTCTTCAATTTGGTGTAGCATTAGCTCTAGCTTACAACATGTTATTGTACAGGGATCATGATTGGTTATTGGGAATGGGAGTACTAGTCGTTTGTCGGAAATTTGGCTATTTCTAGAACCTCTGTTGAATATTACATGTCATATGATTCTGTCTACTGAACTAGAGCTTTGGGTTAAAGATCTTTGGTCTACGGGTACTGGATGGTGTATGGCATTAGTCTGAATGTTTCTGAGCATATTTATTTGCGACTACTATCTATTGTGGTTGGGGAAGTTACAGGGTCACGAGATCATTTATTGTGGGGTGATTTACCAAATGGTCAATTCTCAGTGTCTTCTGCTTACTCTTTCCTAACTAGTTCCACGGAACCAAGCCAATGTATGCACTCCTTTTATAAATAAATCTGGAGTAGTAAGGTCGCTGAACGGATCCATATTTTCCTTTGGCTTATTTCCAATCAAGTTATCTTGAGTAATTTTGAGTGGAATAGTTGGCATATGAGTGATTCTGACACTTGCTAAGTATGCTGAGGAGATATAGGAACAGTTTTTCATGTACTCAGTGATTGCCAAGCTATGAGAGGAATTTGGCTCCGTCTTGTACCGAGGGAAAAACGAGTTTTGGTATTCTCCATGCTATTGTTGAGTTGGGTTTATAGTAACCTTGGAGCTTCATGGTGTGTGAATGGGGTTTCTTGGCCGATAGTTTTTGCTATCTCTTACTGGCAGGGATGGAAGTGAAAAAGTGGGAATGTTTTTAACTCTCTCTTACGTTGTCGTGATCGACTATGTTTTATCTTGGGTCAATGTAAGGAAACAAACGATGCCTTATATATCACTCGGACACACGTTCCTGAGGTAACAGAGTGGAAAGATTTATTGGATGGAAGTTCCTGGGTGAGGGCTGGTTTAAACTCATTACACATGGTGGGGTAAGAGAAGGTCTAGGGTTTGTTGTGGTGGAAGGACTGTTACAGGATTTCTCTGGTGCTTGGATTGGTGGTTGCTCTAAACATAGGAGTTTGTTTGGTCTCTATGGCAGAGCTTTGGGGGCTCTATTATGGTTTATTTATGGTGTGGGAGAAAAAGGTAACCCGACTTGAATTAGAGATATACTCTACTTTGGTGGTAGATTTCTTAATGAGAAGGGATTGAGGATACTCACACCCTTTCCCCCTAGTACACTTGTGCTATGCCTTCATCTTGAAGGCCTGGATTGTCGAATTTCCCATATTTACAGGAAAGCTAATCACATGGCAGATGAGTTAGCAACTATTGATTTTTCCGTCCCTCTAGGCTTTCATTCTTTTATTTCCTGCCCGGATTCTCTAGATGATATTTTAGAGAGTGATGCTCGTAGTTTTGAGACAGCTTGTTTGATTTGCTTGTAATTCTTTTATTTGTTTGATAAATTGGGGGGGGGGGCGTTACAATGGCATCATTAGGTTATATACAATGACATAATTAGTTTTTCTATACTCGTCTTCTCAAGATTAAGAAAGATATCTCACTCCAATTTTTTTATTAACTCTTGATTCTGGGCACGAGCTAAGGGCTTCATCAATGTCCAATAAGTTGGTCTTTGTTGAGATGTGAGAGACTAAAAGCTTCAGATTGGATGTTTTTGCGGGTGAAGTAGTAATCTAGAGCAATGTGATTCATGCGACAGTGAAACACCGAGTTGGCACTTAGATATGTGACACCAACATTGTCGCAATAAATATCTAAGGCTAGAGTTTGTTGGACGTGTATCTCACTAAGTAAAGAACATTGCCAATGAAGCTCTACAACGGCATTAGCATCAACCAGATACTTTGCTTTTGTGGATGAACGAGAGACTCCTTTCTTCTTCTTTCAAGACCAAGAGACCGATATACTTCATATACATACAATGTACGCGATGGTTAACACATCATCATAATCTCTAGCCAAATTGGCATCGGACTGCGCATGCAAGGCGAGTGGTGAGTCAGACCAAATGAATATGCCGTGAGATACACTACCTACTTAGTAGCGCAACAAGCTTTTACAGCCAACCAATGGTCTTTAGTTGATCGATGCATGAATTGTGCAAACTTATTCACGACAAAGGCGATGTGTGGGGTGAGTAGAGGCAAGATACTAAAGGCTTTCAAATAGTTGCCCGGTAGAGTGACATATCACACATGACTGGTGAACCTACGAGTTTGAGTTTCAGATTTGGGGCCATGGGTGGGCTGAAAGGTTAGCTCCATTCATCCTAGTACAACAACTAAGTCAGTGATGTACTTACGTTGCTTTAGGTCGAGACTTGTGGTGTACCCTAGCTTCAACACTAAGAAATAGCTTAATCCACCAAGATCCTTAAGTGAGAACTGACAAGATAGTTGAGAGAGAAGTTGCTCCATTTGTGTGTTGTCATTTTCCATAATGACAATATCATCCACGTAAACCAACATGTAGAGCAGTGCACCACAACGTGTGACAAAAAGAGATGTATCAGCCGTGGAGTTCTCAAATCTAACTGTGAGTAGATAGTTATGAAATTTTTGATACCACAGTCGTGGCACTTGTTTGAGGCCATAAAGTGTTTTCTTTAAGCGACACATGTGATTAGGACAATCATGATCGACAAAACCGGGAGGTTAACTCACATATACCTCATCAGACTGTGTGCTTTGAAGAAATGCATTGGTGATATCAAACTGTCGTATCCCCAATTATTTTTAACTGTAATGTCGAGGACCAAACAAGAAATTTTGGTTTTTATCACAAGGCTAAACTTCTTAAAATAATTAACACCATATCTCTTATTTAATCCACAAGTCACCAATCTCGCTTTGTACCTATCAAGGGAACCATTAAGAAGATATTTTAGTCTAAATATCCACTTTGTCTAAATGACATTTTGGCTTGGAGCTGGAGGCACATAGTCAAATTTCTCATTCCTTGTAACCAAATTAAATTCATCACTATTCGTATTTCGTCACTTGGGATCACACATAGCTTGGTCCACTGTTGTAAGGATTGTTGGTCGGGTTTGGACATTTAGATAGAGTTTGGCTTTTGGTTTGGTGATGTTGTTTTCGATCTTGTGGTCATGGAGTGGCAATTTGATTGGGTTTTTATGATGTAATTGTGGTAAGGTAGTGTGGGATGTTCATTTGTGGTCACTAAGTGTTGGAGAATGTTCTAGTAAAATTATGGGGTTGGTATTTAGGCCAGATGGTTGTGTTGGTGAAGGAAGTGGATTTGCCATCTCCATTCAACCTGCATAATTAGAATAATGACCTAATTAAATATTATTCTCATCATTAACCAAACCTTGTGTTGTGGCAGAAGAGACATCACCAGAAGGTGATGTCCTCGACATTGGTTGGTGAGTGGGGATCCAAGCGTAGGGACAACAAAGAAGGCAAAGGCGATACTAAGAGCATAATAGGACTGACCGGTGATGTTGATGGTTGTGTTTAAGGAGGAGGTGGATTCTTTGTTTGTGGTGTAAGGAAGGAAAACAAACTTTCTTTTAAGTGGACTTTATGAGATGTGTAAACTTGTCTGAAACTGACATCAAGACATAAGTATGCACTTTGATGCAAGGAGTTGCCGAGAAATACATATGGGTATGAACGATCTTCCATCTTGTGTTATGTAGATGGTTGGAGCCAAGGCAAACAAAGACATCCGAATACTTTCAAATTCATTGTAATTTGGCAAGTCATTAGACAGTTTTATGTATAGAGATACATTTATTAAGAACCAGTATTGGAATGCGATTGATTAGATAGACAACAATGGAAAATGAAAATGCATGACATATTTTATCATGTAACAATTTCTTGCTCCATGATCGTGATAGTTTGGCCACAATTGAAAATTTTAAGTCCAATACTCCAAATGCATGTTCCATATTTTTTCAACATGTATTTTGTTTTACGGCAAATAATTTTTTTTTGGACCATGTGGATTGTGGATTGTTAGAATAAGAGTAGACCATTTCGGATATATAGCATTATAATATTTTTCATTAATAACATAATTAGTTGGTGGAGCAACACTTTCAGCCCGATTAGCAAACAGATGAGACGCCTCTAACACATTGATGTCATATTTAGATCCTGGTAAACAAAAATATGCATGCCAAATCCAAATATCATAATTGGCTATAACTTCTAAAGTGATAGTAGGAGATCCACTACGATAAACATATTGCCCTCCCCATGATGTTGAACAATTTTTCAATTTCCAACACATACAATTTATACTACCAATCATACCTAGAAATCATCGACGTTCACCAATATGGAGTAACCTTGCAACTTCATGAACATTGGATGATCAAAGTTAACACGACCTACAAACATCTGGACAACAGCACAAAATAATATGTTCAAACTTTGTAAAGCTACATACTTTCCTATTTTGATATAATCACTGGTTGAATCCGCCAAAGAATTATATGCTAACATTTGACATGCAGTAGTAACTTTTTGTAAACCAAATAATCCAAGTTTGTAGAGTCCATCTTTTCATTGAAAAAGTAATTAAAAGTAATTTTCATGTCTTTGAACATCATCAAAAATACGAAAAAACAAAAAAGACTCATCCAAAATCCTAGTCGTAACATCGTTTCAAGAAAAAAAGATATTCAAAAAATAATCATTGAATAGATTATAAGAAACATCTTCTCATGTCATATAAATAATAATTCTTTTGACTTTAAAAAAATCAATATAGACCATAAATTGTTTTCCAGCAAAAATAGTACTATCACATTTATTTGATTTCTCATGTCGTAGAAATAACATCTATTTTAAATATGACTCAATCTAAACAATTGATTTGTTTCAAGAAGATCTAACCATTTCATTCATATATCTTTTCGTGCCATGTAAATACTATTTCTTTATACGTACCATTGATTTGTTTCCAAGATAACTATTTTATTCATATGCCTAAAAAACGGCTACAAAACAGCCACCAAATTTAAGCAAATAGTCATATTAATAAAATAGGGTATCTTTTAAATTTGACAAAAATATTACACTATTTGGTAAATAAATAACACAATTTGTTTTTGGTGGTGGCAACTGCGCCCCACTGCATCACATGAAGATCTATCACAATTAACATCCCACTTCTGATCTACTCTTACCAAAACTCATTTCTCTAAAAATACACCAACATTAAAAATATTGAATAGCAACCCTCGAAAAGGGAATATAAAGGAGATGAGTATAAATACTTTGTGAAAAGATCATGTCTGTCCATTAAAACACAAAACTCTAACAAAATCCACATATTCTCTATCTTATCCATAAAAATCACCCACATACAATTTGTGTTTTTTAACAAATTGTATAATTTACATTGAACCGCCAGTAACAACTACTTTTGCAAACAATATCGTTTTAACCATCCTCTCTTCTGGCTCCAAAACCCTTCAACCAGTGAGAGAAAGCAATCTGGAACTTGTATCTTCCCTTGTTTGTCAGCGGTTTATAGGTTGTAGCGACCCCATGGCTCACTCTAATCTATCACTCTCTTTTCTATGGAAGACAACGAATAGTAACTTTGATCTTTTGAAAGATTTTTCCCAGTGGAAGATAAAGTCCAATAGTTTCGATCCTCCCATATTCCAACTTTACGAGACTCTATGGAAAACAATGTCGTGTATTTTCGATCTATCAATAAATTTTTTCTTTTCATCTATTTTCTGTTTCGTATACAATCACAAGACATCTCTTTAAGACGTGCAACAGTCAATAATTAATCAACATAACAACTTTAAATCTATAAAGCACCACAAATAATCATATGATTCATAATCCATCAACATAACAATAACAACTACAATAATCCTATCCACAAAAATAAACAATGCAGAAATTAGGGAAAAAGTTTAAATGACTCTATATATCACATCCTCACTTTAGCCTAGGCTAGAAATGGTTTAAAGCAGATTGCCATCTTAAAACGTGATTTTCCAATTTACTCTACTTCAAAATCTGAATCGGAAAAATAATCTGAAAACTAGATTCTTGGAGTTTTCCAATGATATTAATCATCGTTTTGGTCCTTATACTTTGTTGGAAACTGCTTCTCAAATACGGTTACTCATGAATTAGATCTTCAAATACGGTTACTCACGAATTAGATCTTCAAATCTATTTCCATAAAACGACCATAACTAATAAACCATATCTCCCAATGAAATTATGTTTTTGACTACGCGTAGATATTCCAAATTCCGATTTGTGTAACCTTTTCATTTGACCTTTATCCTTCACAACAATGAAAATGACGGTTTAGCTATTGAGATTTTTTAAAGGTTTCCTTGGTATCTCATGCTGTTCTGTATATTTATATTTATATACCCACTTAGTGTTTTTATATTTTTCTGTCTGGGCCGAACAAGCTTCATCTCACAATACTAGCTTTATTTTCATATGAACACATCAACAAAAAGGTGGCACAAAAGTCAAGCATTTGAAGTGTTGAACTAAAGCGATGAAATTTTAATTTACGTAGAAACTGTACACATTTCTTCTGCATTAATTTAAAATATTGAGATAGCAACACAACACATCTTATGAAAGAACTAACAAAGAACTCACGTGCTCGATTAAGTTTTCTTTTATGTTCATCAAATTTGTAACATTTGGTAGAACATTAGGTATAGAGCTGAGAAGACCACGTTCAATCGTAAGCTTTTTTGTGGCATCCAGGGGCGAATCCAGAAAATTATTTTATCGGGTTCATAGAATATATAAAGAAAATAATAAGATATATTTTTCATAAAAAATAAACCAATTATCGCATAAATAATAAGTAGTAAAATGTAATATAGAGTGTCAATAATAATTAAAGATATCTACAAAATCACCCTCTGATCCTTCATATCCTAAAATCTCTTCATCATAGCCTCATTTATAATAGACTCGAACAAATCTTTCTCGACAAAACAAACAAACAATCATTCAGAAATTGATCTCCAATCGTATTGCGTCGTTCTGTCTTCATGATCTTCATTGCTGAAAAAAATCTCTCTACAGTAACAGTAGCAACATGTAAAATCAAAACCAACTTCAAAAGCCTAAACACCAAAGGATATGACATATGTTTTCGTGTTTCCACCAGCATACGAGCAAGTTCTCCAAGACTCTCTAGATGAGTAAATCTGTCATCACTTTGAACATTATCAATGTATATAGCTAATTGTTGCTTAAGAAATATGCACTCTCCATGATTAAAGTCATATGGGCAGAACGTATATAACTTCATCACCTTTGAGAGATCAAAGTCAGAGAAAGAATTGATGGGAGATAAAGAAACCGCACAGATAAGCAATTCCATGTTCACCTCGTTAAACCGATCATTATACTCTTGAAGTTGCAAATCCAAAATAGCATATAGACAATTGATCTTGTAGTGATGCATATTTGTAACTCCTGATTTTCTTCTTGGTTTTGCTTGAGTCAACAAAATATTCCTCCATGTCAAGTTGTTCATGTATCTTACAAAAAGAAGAAACTTTAGCCATGTGCTTGACGTCTTTTGAAGTCCTCTACGCCTTCACTCTCAACACATACAAGCACTTTAACAATAGAAGAAAACAACTCAATCAAATGCAACAGAGTTCTATAATGAGAGCCCCAACGAGTGTTCCCTGGTTTTTGAAGAGAAACTTCTTGATTTAACTCTTTAGTATTGATTTCACCATCTTCAATTCCTTTCTCAATTCTTTCTCTATGACTATCTCGGAGCATATCTTTCCTTTTGCATGATGCTTCTACCATATTCAAAAATAATGAAATCATATCAAAGAAATCTCCAATATCAAAATGCTTTTTGGCAACTGCAACAACAACCAATTGAAGCTGATGAACAGAGCAATGAACATAATATGCTGATGAATTTTCCTTCAAGATTAATGATCGTAGTCCATTGAATTCACCCTTCATGTTACTTGCTCCATCATATCTTTGTCCCCTCATCTTTTTAATACTCAATCCAGATCTAGCAAACATAGAATCAATATCAGATTTCAAAGTTACTGAAGATGTCTCACTCACATGAGTAATACTAATGAATCTCTCTTTGACTATCCCTTTTTTTATCAACAAATCTGAACACTACTGCCGTTTGTTCTTTATCTGAAACATCAGCAGACTCATCCACCAACAAACCAAATACATCATGATCAATTTCGTCCATAATATATTGACTACTTCTTCTGCAAAATAATGCACAATATCTTTTTGAGTCTTAGGAGATGTCATCTAATTGTTTCTAGGAGCATTTTTCAAAACAACCTTAGTCACAACTTCATTATGTTCTATTATGTATTTCAAGAGTTCCACAAAATTTCCCTTATTAACAGATTCTTCTTTCTCATCATGACCATAAAAAGGTAAACCTTGTCTTAATAAGTATCGAGAAGCATCAATTGAAGCATTTAACCTAATTCGATACTCGTTCTTCACAATATCATCTTGTTTATGCAAAGCATGCTTGATGGAATGACATTGGTTCATCAAATTTTCACACTTCATGACAACATTGTTATGAAAAATATTAATACCTCCCACATGCTCTGAAGTTTTCTTAAATTTATTCCAGCTAGAGAAACCTTTGGTAGTCCATGCATCATTTTGTCCACCTTTACCGACATTATCTCTAAACAAGTAGCAACATAAGCAAAAAGCAACATCTTTCTTCACACTATACTCTAACCAGTCAAGATATTGATCAAACAAAGCAGGGTTAAACCATCTCATTATGCCTCCAATAGAGGTTTGTTTAAAAATATGACCACGAGATTGGCAAGGATCTCTCAAGAGATATGCACGAATTATCTCATTTCTTTGATTGGGATAGTATTCTGAGATATGTTTTCTGTCAGCAGGATCCCATGATAGATTTTCTAATTCATTTTGTGTTGATGAAGCAGCTTTTCTTTTCAAAAACTTCTCCATTGATATTCCTGAAATAATAAAAAATAACAATATTACTGTAATATAAACTCATATAAAATTAAAATTATTAAAATATACATAACTAATATGACGAAAAGTTGAAAAGTTAGAGATGAGTGATCACCTTTTTTCTTAAATTCAATCATTCTTACTATCCACACAAACTAAGAAACAAAGTAAATAAAGATACATTACTTAACTAATAAGAGAAATAATTCATTTTTCTAATTTCTCAAATTTGAATAACAATACAAACTAAATAGAGTGATCAATTATATTTAAATATAGATGAAAACTGGAGAAAATTTAATTAGAATTCATTAAAAACTGAATTGAAATCTAATTTTGTACTTACTAGAATCAATACAAATGAATAATGTCTACTCTTTTTTTCTGCAAACGATATATCAAGGAAGAAGAAATAATTAGGTTAATTTGATTATATATATATATATATATATATAATATTGTGTTTCTTTACTAAAAAGAAAAGTTTCTAAAAAAATGGAATGTGGTTTGTTTTGAAAAAAGGAAATTATAAGTTACTGTGCCACAAATATTCAAACAGGTTAAAGTCATTGGGCTTCTATTTGACTAATAGTGTCAAATAAAACAAAAATATTCTTAAGGTAAATAAATACACGTGAGATACAATGAATTTCTATAAAAAAATTTCCCCATATATTAGGGGGTTCAATTAAATCCTCTCTCTTATATGTAGGTCTGTCTCTGGTGGCATCCCTGCACTCTCGAATGTTTCTCTAACTCTAGCAGCTACATTAACAAAAAAAATAAAATTCGCAAAAGAGGCTTTTGATTAAATAAGAAAAGAGTTACAGACAACAATCAGTTTGTATAAAGCTCAACCTACACTTTTAAACAAAAGTGAGAGTTGGTGAGTCTTAAAGACTAGTAGGCGAAATCTTTTCCAAGTAGGTTGTCGGTAGATTGAAAAACAAAAGGTCGTTAGTGGTTGGTGAGAGAAGCTTCTGCAATTAATCAATCCGAGATTTGGAAAACCCTAATTGAAGTATTTTAGAAACAAGAAAGGGATTTGAAGGTTGAATGGCTGCAGTGTGGTTAAAGATGGTGAGATCAACGGTCCTCGGAAGAGACAAAGCGGACGAGAAAGTTTGGTTATGAAGCTTGTTGTTTCTTTTTTCCAGATAGTGTGTAGAATTAGGTATTGAACGACTTAGTTTATTCATCTAATAGGTTAGAGTATTTATACAAGATGTACACAAGACAAACTAGGTTAAAAACATAACAATGTATATATCCTATTCTATCCCTCAATACTCCCCCTCATGTTGGAACATGAAGATCTTGAATGTCCAACTTCGACATTAGAAAGAGAAACTAATTCTGATCCAACGCCTTAGTCATGATGTCTACAAGTTGTTGATTTATACGCATATGATGTAAGGGGATGATACCATCACAAACAGCATTGTGGACAGCATGACAATAAGACTCAATGTGCTTAGTTCGCTCATGGAAGACATGATTACTAGCAATATGAATGGAAGCCTTGCTATCACCAAACAATCTGATCGGCGCAGCTTGTTCAATACCCAATTCTTGAAGCAATTTGCGAAACCACTTAATCTCTCTCAAGGCTACTCCCATCGACATGTATTCTGCTTCAGCTGAAGAGTGAGAGACTGTATCTTGTTTCTTAATTGTCCAAGAGACTGGTGAACCTCCTAGCATGACGACAAAAGCACAAAGAGAACGACGTGTCAAAAGACAAGAAGCCTAGTCAGAGTTGCAGTAAACTGTAAGAGACAAGTCTGTATCACTTTTGAGAAGAATACCTGCACCCAGTGAATTCTTCCAGTAACGAGCAACTCTCAAAGCGGCCTCCTAATGACCTTCACGAGGCGTCTGCATAAACTAAGAAAGCACATGAACCGAATAACACAAGTCTGGCCAAGTACTGAAAAGGTTATCAATGGTCCAACCAAACGTCTATACTTTGTGGTATCACTTAAAAGAGGACCATCATCCAAAGCCAACTTATGATTCTGTTCCAATGGCGTCGCTGCTGGTTTGCAGCCCAATAGACCACTATTTGTAATGATATCTAAAGCGTATTTCCTCTGAGACAAGTAGATACCATCTACCCCTCTACTTAGCTCAATGCCTATAAAGTACTTCAACATTCCTAGATCTTTCATCGAGAAACATTTGCTCAGATAATCCTTGAAACGTTGTACAAAATATTCATCGTTACCACAAATCAACAAATCATCAACATACACTAGAACTCGAATATCCTTCCCTTGTTTCATGTAAGAGAAAAACGAGTAATCATCATAAGATTGTGTGAAGCCAAACTAGAGCAAAGCATCAGACAACTTCTTGAACCAACAACGAGGAGCCTGCTTTAGTCCATAAGGAGATTTTCCAAAGGCGACATACCTTATTAGGATGTGTGTGTCAAAAACCAGGAGGTAGTTTCATGTACACTTCCTCATCGAGATCACCATGTAAGAATGCATTGTTAACGTCCATTTGATACACTTCCCAGCCACGAGCTGCTACTAGCTTAAGTAACGAGCAAACAATAGTCATTTTGACAGTAGGAGCAAACGTTTCTGAATAGTCTTGTCCTTCAATCTGATCGTTGCCCATTACGACTAAACCTGCCTTGTATCTCTCCACAGTACCATCAACATTGTACTTTGTCTTATAAACCCACTAAGAACCCAGTGCCATGCCCATATGGAAGATCACAAATCTCCCAAGTGTGTTGATCTTCAAGAGCAACAACCTCCTTTGTCATAGCATCGCTAAACACCTTGATCTCAACAACTTCACCAAAGTGTTTGGGCTCAACATTGTCAGAGATCACCGCCAGGTATGCTTTATGACTATCCAAAAAATTCTCATCAATAATATAGTCTGTGAGAGGATAAAGAGACATACCTTGGACCATTAAAGATGTTGATGGAGGCGAGTGAGACTCTACAGTATCTACTTTACACATAACATTGTACTAGACATCATATTTGAGCTTTATTGAAGGTTGAGCTACTCGTTTACTGCGTCGTGGTGTAACACGCATATTTGCAGCAGACACTACTTGCGTATCTGTAGAAGGCGACAAAGTACATTGTTGGTTGTCATCAACTTGCAGTGGAGCAACATCACAGTTTGTATCTGGCTCACTCAAAGGAGCGACCACCTCTGTCTCACATATGTACATCATGAACCGCTGGAGAAGTGACAACATCCATCTCAAGAGACGAACTCCCCCTTTCATCCAAAGTGTTCACATGCACATTAGTTGCATCGTCATCACAAGACCAATCAACATCCAAAACCTTATTGTCAACACGGGAACTATCATTGCACACAAATACATAAGGAAACACATCCTCTCTAAAAACCACATCTCTTTAAACCAAAAACTCATCACTTAACATATCATATATCTTCCAGCCCTTTTGACCAAAGGGATAGCCAACAAAGATACATTGGCGACTATGTTCACCAAACTTATCTCTATCTCTGGAGACACGATGAACATAGCATTCAGACCCAAAAACTCGCAGGCAAGAGAGGTCAGGTTTGACTCCATGAAGAACCTTATATGGAGATCAACCTTGATGAACAGACGAAGGTGTCATGTTGATCAAATATGTTGCAGTCAAAATTACATCTCCCAAAAGCTTAATAGGTAACGATGCTTGAAACAACAAAGCTCTCGCCATATTCATAATATGACGATGTTTCCTTTCTACTCGTTCATTATGCTGTGGTGTATACACACAAAAAGTCTGGTGAACTATTCCATGCTCACAAAAGTAGGAGCTAAGACACATGAGTTCTGATCCATTATCACTTGGAACCACCTCCACACTTTTACCAAGTTGTTTTTTGGCATACACAACAAACTCTTGCAAAACCTTTTTCACTTCCGATTTTGCCAACAAAAGGTGTGTCCATACTGCACGAGAATGGTCATCCACAATATTTAGAAAGTACACAGCTCCACAAGAACTTGGTACACGATATGGACCCCATACATCACAATGTATCAAAGAAAAACGTTCACTTGCTTTATTAATACTTTCAGGAAATACATAGCTTGTTTGTTTTGCATGTAAACAAATATCACAAGACTGAGAATGCTCTAAAGCAGAACTAGAAAACAATGACAAAGTAGAGAGAACTGAATAAGAAGCATGTCCAAATCGCTGATGCCAGACGACATGATCAAATACACAAGACATTGAATTTAACTTGGCGGCAGTATGTGTAAAGTAGTATACTCCATCACATTCTTCACCGGTTCTAATCAGCATCTTCGTGAAACTGTCCTACAAAACACAAAGGGCATCAGTAAACACAGCCACACACGATGTCTGCTTCAACAACTTAGCAACCAAAACCAACGTGCAATTAAGAGAAGGCATATATACTACATTAGCCAATGATATAGCATCAGATAATCGAAATGTTCTAGAGTTGACAACAAACGTTTTGCTACCATCTGCAAAACTTATAGAACACAGAGATATGGATCGTAAATCGTGTAAGTAAGAGAGGTTTCCAGTTATGTGATGTGAAGCCCCTGTATCAACAACACATCACCTAAGCTCTACTTACCGGACAGCTTGTCTGGAATGGTTAAACTAGTCTTTTCAACAATGAGTTGTTGTAGTTGTTTCCATTGATCAGGAGTTAGTTCTGGAAACGATGAGGAGTTAGAACTCACGGCATGAGCAGTGACCAGCTGTCCTTTGTCACGACCAGATCCACGACCTCGTCCACGACCAGCACCTTTACCATGATCATTTATATTCCTCTCTATCCACCATTCGGGAAACTCTATAATTTGCCAACATCTTGCTTTATCATGACCATTTCAGCCACAATGTGAACACACCATGCTAGATTTCTTGAGAATTGAAGTGTCTATGACACTTGCAGTACCAGAATCACCACTAGAACAAGCAAAAAACTCAACCACACTTTGCTGATCACGATCCAATGAAGACAGGACTCGCTGCTCCTCGCGAACCACACGTGAAATGGCTTTACCGAGCAATGGCAATGGGTCCAATCCCAATATTGTTGTAGACACAGATCCAAACCTAGCATCATCCAATTCCATGACAAATTCATGAAGCTTTTCTTCCTCTCTTTCCTTTGATGCACTACAGGTACAATTTGGCAGTGACCAATACAACTGTAGCTCTTCTGGCAGGGACAGAAACGCCCATAATACTCCAGCACTAGAGAACCATTCTAACGACATGATGCAAGTTGAGACTTGATCTGATGAACACGCACAGTAATACTCACTGAGAACCGCTCCTTCAAATCTATTCACAGCTGATGAGCCTCAGATATGAAAGCAACGGTAGATTTCACCTTTGGTTCGATGGCTGCTCGAATCCAACCCAACACCATTGAATTGACAGTGCCAATTCTCATAACGCTGACTTAGTGAGAGAATCATTAATGAACCCTAATTTTCTCTTTGCCTGCAGAGCATTCAATATCTCAACAGACCATTCATTGTAATTGTCTCCAGTCAACTTGATTAGAGAAATGAGAGCTCCTAGATTATCCGAGATCGACAAAGTGTAAGGCGACACTGCCGCAACAATGAGCACAACCACCCCACCACCAACTACCTCGTCGACGGCCATAGTGTCTCACGGAAATCAAAACCTATTTTTGTTTTTTGGTAGAATTATGTTAGCTCTGATACCATGTAGAATGAGGTACTAAACGGCTTAGTTTATTTATTGAATATGTTAGAGTATTTATACAAGATGTATACAAGACCAACTAGGTTAAAACATAACAATGTATATTTCCTATTCTATCCCTCAATATAGTGTAGATCATGCACCGAAAAGCTACTACCTAAAGAGTCTTAAAAGGATTAGGCGAGCGAAGAGAAGAAAGACAAGCGAGAGATGAGGACTAGTCTCGTAAATTTGGAAGGCTGCAACAGCTATGGGAATGATTCCAAATACTCCATGCCAAATCACACCGAAAGAACAGATGATCCCGTGACTCAGATGCTCTATTACATATGAGACAAAGAAGATTCACCTGCAGACTCTAGGATATGAGTCTGTCCCTAGTTGGACATCAGTTAAGAACAAAGAGCCAAGTTAAGAAATTATGCTTTAGGATTCCATGTGTATTCCATACCACAAATTTCCAGAAAACCGAAGGAGAGTGAACTTGAAGAGCATAGTAAATCTGGCATGTTTTGTACTTATGAGAGGCTTGAGATGGAGGTTGCCAAATGTAGTTATTCGAAGAGGAATTTAGTTGAAAAGTTGAGAGGTGGATGTGGAAAGATAGCTGAGAGTCTGAGCACGGAGAAGGGCCCTCCAATTACCATTATTATAGACATGCGCTATTGTTGCTAAGTTGGAGATACTAAACGAAGATGATTGCTGACATTAAGGTAAATCCAGAAATTACCAAAAATAGTCCAATTATCTGACCAAAACAGAAGCTCTGTTCTATTTCCAACTGAAGCTTTAATCCATGGGAACACTCGAGTTCGAAGCCTAAATAATTTGTTGACCAACCAACAGTGCTTTGTTTCCCGTTCACTAACCATAACTTGCTTAAATAACCTTGCATGATCTCATTTTTAAACTAGGTAACCCATATTTAGCCAGAGGCAAAGAACATGAGCTAAATTAGCTTGACATAATGATGTGTGTGAATTTTGATAGTTTTAGAGCCGTATTTTAAGTCATTTTGCATCTGTTTGGGTAGATTTTTCGTGCACTTAAATCCGTTTAGGTTAGATTTGCACTTTTTGCATTTGCATTTGGAGTTTTGGAGTTTATCTAGGTAAAGGCGCAAAAAGGAGCAGAAAAGGAGCAAAGCTGAAGCCAAAGACAAATGGAGCAGTTGCTGGAACGTCTAAGGCACTCTTACGAATTATCTGTTGTTTTTAGCTGAAAAAACTCTCTCTATTTTATTGCTCTTTATGATTATTGCTCTATGATTAAGGTACTATTTCTGATTATTGCTCTATGATTATGCTTTAAGTTTATATGAATTAAGTTTGTTTTGTTCTTCATCTTACTTACTGCAATTTCATTTAAGCTTTATTTATGTTTATGCAATATAGATCTTCCCCACTCCTCTGCACTCACGCAATGAGGCGTGAGTAGATCCGTTTGGATCTCGAGGATGGGGCGATCGGAGGTGAATCCATTGATTCCCTCGCCCTACTAGCCATGATTTGAACTCCGATCTCTTCTAGCAAAGCTAAACTTTATGTTGATCTCTCTCTGATCAGTTAAGATCTAACTTGGATCGTGACCGAAAGTTAACGCTAATGGGATCGGAGACCAAATGATTTGCTAGTGGTGGCTTGATCCGCTGAAGAAAGATCTAGCATGTGGGTTGGCCATTAGACGAGTTGGACTTAACTTATTGCATCTGGTTTGGCTTGATCATGGCGAGAGCCGTAATAGATCAGCTAATCCGGATAGGGATCCTCACCGCAAGAACGGGCTGATCTAGCCTAAATCCCGGTCTAGAGATCGCTCAAAGAGTCCAGCGACTGGGATTGGCGAGTTTATTGCCGATCAACCTCCCAATCCTCTAGACCTTTACCTTTAATTCAGCTTTTATCTGATTTCAATAGTTGTGCTCTGTTTATTATCCATTTTTTCTGTTTCAACAATTTAAATTCTGTTTTATTTTTGTCATTTTGTGTATTTTGTTATTTGTGCTAGTATTGAAGCTTAGTGATATATATTGATCTATGATTGTGACAGGATGTTAGATTAACTTGAACTAGGATCTAGTATTAGATAGGTTGTTAGTAAGCAGTCCCTAGTATTTGGTTCGGAAATCCCATCTTGCTTACCACTACACTCAATGATTTGATAGAAGAACGTTAAAAAGTCTTTTATCAAATTGGTGCCGTTGCCAAATTGGTTTTTGCTTGTTCCAATATATAGTTTATTAGTCTTAGGATCAAGCTGCGTGTTATTGCTTCAATCACTAGTCTTTGTTTCACCCAGCTTGGATCTATAAGGACCAAGCTTCAATCATATTGACAAGTCATTGTTTCTGTCCTTGCAGGCCTCGCATGTTAACCTCGACCTTTGGGACCAAGGACAGACTCATAACCTTCAACCTCGTATTGAATCCTGCGAGTTAAGCGAGTAGTCAGTACGAGTTTGTCGGTTGATGCAAACACGATCTAAGGGCTCTCGTAAGCTTCAGCCACTCATCGACAACATCAACCTCATTCCTCGTGAGATCAGACGCCAGCGCACAAGAATGCAGCAGCCACAGCCAGATCTGGATAATACAACACCGAGCATGACGACGGATGGAACACCACTGTTACCCAATGAGCCCGCCCACCAGGCACAAGTACACAATCCAGCTCGCTGCCCTCGCTATATTGGTGCGAGCGATGCCCTGAGCATTCACACTCAACAGAACGGGATCCAATAGCCGGCGATCCAGAACAACAACTTCGAGATCAAAAGTGGACTGATCTCAATGGTCCAGAACAATAAGTTCCACGGCTTACCCTCGGAGGACCCCCTTGACCATCTTGACGAGTTCGAGAGGTTATGTACACATACTCGCATCAATGGAGTGAGTAAAGACGCGCTGAAGCTAAGACTCTTTCCTTTTTCCCTTGCAGATAGCACATCAATGGGAGAAATACCTTCCAACCGGATCCATAACTACTTAGCCGGACTACAAGCGCCTATTCCTCACCAAGTTTTTCTCAAATTCGAGGACGGCAAAGCTCCAGAACAATATCTCCAATTTCGTGCAGCAAAGCACCGAGTCTCTAGCCGAGGCGTGGGACAGATAAAAGTCATACTAATCCCAATGTCCTCATCACAATTTCTCGGAGGACACAATCCTCAGCAACTTCTACTGAGGACTACACCCGAGGATCCGTATGCTCCTTGACACTGCAAGTCACATAAGCTTTTTTCAACAGGAGATTGATGAGGGAAGAGCATTGATAGAGAACCTTGCTTTAGCTGATTGTCAGTATGGCGAGGAGTACAACCGAGCTGGAAGGGGTACTTCTGATTCTGACACATCTGCACACAAAGAGTTGAAACAACTCCACGAGAAGTTAGACAAGCTGCTGATGGTCCATACCAAGCAAGTAAATCTTGTGGAAGAGGAGATTGTGTAGGAAGGAGAGGATGAACAAATTGAAGAAATTTGTTTTGTCCAAAATCAAGGTGGATCAAAACCGTGGGTTAACTACAAGTAAAACCCAAACTTGAGTTATCGAAGCACGAATGTAGCCAATCTGAAAGACCAAGTCTATAACACCAAAGCAAAGGGCATGGATCCCAAAGGAGCAATGGCAACAAAGCCTCAAACCGGTACCAGCTGCATCTCAACCTCCGCCCACACAAGAAGGACCACCATGCATGATGAATATGCTCCAACAAATCTTACAAAGCCAAACTGCTCACCATACAGAAATAACTAAGAAGTTTGGAGAGGTACATTGTCGCATTGACACCAGCTATAATGATCTCAATTGCAAATTTGGGACTCTCAATGCGAGATTGAAGTATGTGGAGAGCAATCAAGCATCATCATTAACAAAAACCACCAGCCAACTTCCCAGGAAGCCGTCCAAAATCCAAAGGAGTATACGACACAATCCATCACTCTCCGTAACGGTAAAGTGCTTCCACCAGTTGTTAAACCGAAGGCCAACACTGAGGACATCGATATTCAAGAAGGGGGCAAAAGAAGTCAAAGTTGAAGCCAGTCAAGAACAACTCGGGGATACACCTCGCAGGCCAGAGCCGCGAGGAGAAGCTGATGATAGTCTGAACGCCTGTGCAGCGAGGAGAAGAGTCAGACGGTCCCAACCAGAACACAAGAGAGAGAGTTGCACCTGTGGTAGGTACTAGAGCTAAGGCACCTTTTCCTTCAAGATTAAAGAAGAATTAGGTTGAGAAGCAAAGGGCCCTTTTTGACAAACAAATGAGCGGAATTGAGTTGAAAATACCCATCTTGGATGCTTTTACTTTAATCCCTCAATACAAAAAGTTTTTGAAGGACACTCTTAAGGAAAGAGAAGAAGAATGCATTGCCATTGGGACCAGATCATTCGGATCACTCTTGATACCAGTTTTGCCGCACCAAAGGAAAAGGCTTATTGCGAAAAAGTTGGATGACCCGGGGAGCTTCACACTTCCATGTGTTGTAGGGCATTTAACATTCATCAACCGTTTATGTGATCTTAGGGCATCTATTAGCCTAATTCCACTTATCATTGCTCAGAAGTTGGGGTACTTGAACTTCAAGGATTGCAAGATATCATTGGTCCTCCTGGATAGAACAACCAAGAAGCCGAGAGGACGGCTCGAAGATATACCTGTGCGTATTGGCAGCGTTCTAGTTCCAATAGACTTCGTGGTATGGAAATGGATGAAGAGCCCACGGATCCACTGCTTTTGGGTAGACCATTCTTGGCGTCAGTAGGAGCATTAATTTACGTAAGGAACATAACCATTGAGTTAAAGGTTGGTGAGGGTATTGGAATGATGTTCAATTTGAAAGAAGGAAGAAAGAAGCCTACTATCAACGAACAATGTTTTGAGATTAAAGGAACCATCGGAGGAATGGTCGAGGAAGCAAACGAGGGAGCTCTGGTTTCCCTCACAAGCCCATACTTGAGGGGTATGGAGAGTCAAGCTTGTGACTCTAAACAAACGCATTTGGGAGGAAGTCCCATGTCTATCTCTTACTTTTGAACATTCTTTTGAATTTTGTTTAAGGTTAATCTGGTTTTATTTTATTTTGAGAATAATTTTTGATGGTTTATTTTTGTTGTTATTGGGTATTTGGTATTTTGATCTGCATCTCAGGTTTAAGGAGACCAAGAACATAATCTTGGTAGCATCCTTGGAAAATTATAAGAAGTAATGCCCTGATTAAGCCAAGAACGAGCATGCCTCGCATCTAATCCTTGGAGGCAACGAGGCGAGGAGTGAGAAAATTTGGCAAAGAACCAGAATCCCTCAAGACATGAGGCTGAGGAATGTGTGCGAGTAGTGTTCACATTGTCTTGAACACCACTCATGGACCTACTTGCACACCTCAATATCCTTTTATAAAAAGTTCTAGTAAAATACATCTCATTTCTATTAAAATACACTTGCTATTCAGTGAACTCTTGAACATGGAGCTTAATAGTATGAATAACTCGAACTGAGCCTATTTTGATAATGTGGCTAACTATTTATGGTTTTAGATATTAGCACAAACAGGGAGCTAATGAGGACTCAGAATAGTTAAGTGGGAAAGCAACAAGGGCAGTTCAAGCTTGGTTTTTCTAAATAGGTGGTCAGGCCTCGGTATATGCCACGAAGAGGATGAGTGAAGAGGTTAGCTGAGGAGCACATAAGGAAAAAGATTTGAATCGGTTCCAGCTCACCGAGTGGGACCCATGAGCTAATAGCTTTGGTGAAAATCTAGGAGAAGTCAAGTCAAAATTGGACCGATCCAATGGCTAAGATTGCCTGAGATTTCAAAATTTGAAATCAAGGGCTTGGATGGTGCCAACGACGAGGACGAATAGAGAGTAGCATGGGAAGCCGAAATTGTCTCTTCAAACACCTACAACACTCACCTATATAATCTGCTCCTCCCTCATCACTTCCCTTATCCGCTCTCAAGTTTTCAATACACAAATCTCTTTTCTTTCACAGCCAGCGAGACTCTCTTTTGAGCTTAAGTTCTCTGATCTAAGAAACCTCATCAAGCATGTCTTCTAGAGATAAGAGAAAGGTCAATGAGTTTTGCAACAAGTTCATGAATGATGCAAGAAGAGTTGGACGGAAAGAAATGGAGGCTGGGTTTGAAGATTACCACCGGTCTGCCGTGAACACAGACCTCACTGATTTATTGTTCAGTCGGACGAAAAGGATGAACCACATGTTCAGACGAGGATCAAAATGCCAATCAAAAAGACGGCAAGGAAATTGGTGGGCGACCCAATGGACTGAAGGTACGTCCACAGAGAAGGAAGCTCCGCTCAGGAGAAAAGGAAAGATAAACAGATAGCCTCGCCATCCACCAGCGAGGAGAGTGATGAGGACACCGAGTATGGTCATCCCTCGCCGATGGACGCCAAGTATGTGAATGAGGAAGAGAAGAAAACAAAAGCTGGGAAGAAAGAGAAGAAAACCAAGTACCGGAGAGACATCGAAGATTTAAAGAGAAGTGGTTACTTGGAGAAGGAAGCGAGGATGGCTTATGAGGAAAGCCTAGCAGAGAACAAAGAAAAAGCCGCAAGAGAAGCGAATAAATCTGAACAAGCGTACGAGGCTTTGAAGATGATGGGGATTAAAGGTACCTACTTCCCACACATTGGAACCATGAATAGATTTAGTATCACCGAGGATGTGGACATGGTATTTAACTCGTTGGGAATCAAAGTTTTCATGTATAGTATGACAAGCTCCTATATTGAGGAGACTTTGCAATTTCTTACAACCGTGGACCTCCGGGTTTACTCAAAGTCAGAGACCGCTTTGATAAAAAAGAAGGAAGCTGGCTATATAACGTTAACCGTGTACGACAAAATATACACGATGACGCTCAAGGAGATGGATATGATCTTTGGCTTCCCATACGGAGACTCGGTGTATCCAGATTACGTTGGCAATGAGACCGACAAGGTGTGGAAGATGCTGACGGGTTCTGAGGCATATGATTTATCACGAAGCAAGGGGATATGGATCTGCAATCCCGCCATCAATTATGCAAGAAGAGCCATCGCTAATTTGATCTTCGCTAGACCCTCCACCTCGCCGATCAACACTGGAGAGATGCAAATGATGGTTATGACAATGAAGGAGATTATTGGTTTAACTCCGAGTGGCAAAAAAATGGAAGGAGATGCTGGAAATTTCAGTATGTCATTCATCTTGAGTAGGCATCTCCTGACCTACCGCGGAAAAGCGATGACACAAGTGGAGAGAAAGTCCGGCAAGTGGAGTGCCCTTGAACACAGAAGAATACAATTAGGTTGAACCCCAATTCATGGATATGCGGTATCTTCAAGGGGCAGGTCTCGTTGCTAAAGACGAGGTTGAGGAGCGAGCTGTGTATAAGTTTGAAAATCTAGAGAAGAAAGATGCCAAAATCATTCTTCCTTGCCCAGAATACACTTTGCTGAACACGATGGAGAACGTGACCTTTATCCCACCCCTCGCGGCCCTACTCGGTTAAAACCAGTGAGGACAGCAACCTCAGCAGGCAGAAGAGGAGATAATCGAGGAAGAAATCGATCCAGAATCCTATCTTTTCGAGGAGTTCACTTAGAGAAATCAGGGTACAGCAACTAAGGAAGTCCACAAGCGAATTGGGAAGCTCCAAAAATTGGGGAAGTGGTTGCTCAAGAAGGTGAAAGGCTTCGCAAAGGAAAATGAGGAGTGGCAGAGCAAGCGTAAGGAATTATGGAAGGCGATTGATAGACTGCAATCATCATTCAGAGGAACAGCACCTCAGCCTCGCACTCATCACTCGCCGCCACCAGCAAGAAGGCATTCAACCTCAGTAGATCCCAGCTCACACCAAGCCCAAGAAGAGCAGCTGCAACACCAATCAATAGACATGTCGCGGGTATACAAGCGGACCGGGAAGAAGAGCCAGAAGCACCAGACTGAACAAGAGCAAGTGCCTCACCCGGGTTCCTCGCATGCGTCCCTTGCCGATCATGACCGCAAAGAGTACCTTGACAGACAACAACACGTTGCGCCTTGCGAAGGAATAGCTCCAAGAGGGTACCCAGACCCTCACAGTTACACTCTTGAGGATATGAACGCCTAAACTGCTCACTTTTTCGGTTTTAAGGTACCAAACTCCAACCCTTTGTACATACATTTTTATTTCTGTTGTTTTTTGTTTTGCTTGTCTAGAAAACTCTCTCCGACTTTTATACACACAAGGGACTGTGTAATTTTAAGTTTGGGGGAGGGGTCTAGAGTACTCTCACACTATTTCTTGTGTTCTTATTTTCTGTTTTCCATGCATTCACTTAGGTTGTAAAAATCTGGTTAGGTTTTTTTTTGTGCATTTGGTTGTTGCATTTCATGGCACTTAAGGCAGAGAGAAAAACCAAAAAACTTGAAAATTTATGAAAATGAAATCCAAAAAATAGAGTGATCATGTAGTTGCATTCACTTAGC
>OVBA01000443.1:0-62494 GCA_900406435.1 Lepidium aucheri | reverse complement strand
GGGGGGGGGGGTGGGGGACAATTGTTGGAGGTGGATCCGAGATCCTACTTCGGTCCACAAGAACAATCGATAACCGGAAAACCTTTAAATTGTAGACTCGGCTAGAAGTTATCTTGGCTTTCGATTATCAACTCAGAGTGATTTCTCTTCGCTGGGTCACGGAACGAGAAGAAAGTCAGGCAACTCGTCGCTAAAGGGAGAAGTTTTCTTTTTTTCAGGTAAGGAAAGCTTCTGAAGATCTAGCAAGAATTTTTCAATATATTTACAAATCCGAACAAATGTAATCTTTCTTATTTTCAAGGAGTTGTAACCGCCTCTATGATATATAAATAGGGGTGGAAATCCTTGAAAAGAGGATCTTCTTTTGGCCACTTTGAGTTCGATCAATAAGAACTTAACCCGATCATCTTAAGTTCGAGCAATATGTTATCTTCTGTCTTAACTCTTTCAAGAAACCTTGCTCATCTTCCCTCTAATTTAATCTGAACTTGATTAAGAATAGTTGTGCTAAATCATGCTCGAACAAAAAAGAAAATATGAATAGAAAGATAATTATACTCTAATATGTAAGAGATAAAGGACATTTATATTTATTATCAATTGATATTGAGTTGAAGATCTATTTTATATACCATGGTATCAAAATTAGAGTGGCCGAACACATGTTAAAGTGTTTAGTTGCGGCATATCCAACAGATGCTAATTATAGTTTAAATATAGCTTTGAGATTGTGAGTTTAGACTAACTACTGGATGGAGCCTTTTTAAACACCTCATTATTGAACAGAAAAAGATAAGTTCTGTTCTAACATATAAAAGATAAAAAGTTTAGCTAACAACGTAAACAACTCTTTTTTACACGCTCTCATTCTCCTTGAAATCATTTATGATAAGTTGTCTAATAAATAAATATATATATATATATATATAGGTTGTAGACGAGTTGTTAAAATATATGTCATTTGGATCAAAACATCCTGAACAAAAGTGACTGGACAGCCCTTGATGTCTTACGATCTCTAGGATCTAACATGAACAACTATACATTGAAACTCATACAAAAGTCCGGAGGTAAAGACTAAAGAATTTCTAAAATCTGAAGGTAAGACAATGTCTGTTATCCTAAAATCACCAGTCAGTTTCTGGGGATATTGCTGTACGAAAATGACACGTCATAGCCTCATAGGAATCTTGTGTCAGACGGAGCATGGAAAGCTTTTCTAGTAATAACAGCTTTGATAATCACAGCTACTTATCAGAGAGCGGTCCAGCGAGAAAATAAAGAAAACAACAAGAAAAATGTGGAAGACATCATATACGAGATTGTGCTACCATGGGGATTCAATACCGCAGCTTTTTTCTTCTCCATTGTGCTGACATTTATACTTTGTCTTTAACCAGCTGGTAGAGCATATACTTGGTGGTATCTCGCTATCATCTTTCCTCTCTTCTGTTCTTATGCAGTTGCGGCTCTCAGGAACAACTGTTCTATATTTCGCTACTATAAGACGTCTTACTTCTTCCTCAGTGTGTACTTGATGACTATACTCGGATTTCTGGTCTTTCTACGTGAGATGGACGCAGAGGAGGCCTATGAAGGTCCTTAAACCCAAAACTGAGCAGAGTTTCGTAGGATGAAGACCCTAGTTTAGACCTTGAAGCGTTTGTATATCTGTATTCCATTTACTTCATCCGACTTTTAAATAATTCGATGAAGCAACATTAAAGTTTTAATAAATAAGTTCATCTCACATATCTTAGGTAAAATTGATCAACTAAACAAAAGTTACACCATATACTGATATGCACCATCTCCATTCTCATGAAAAGAAATATATTTCATAACTTTTTATGTGCAATCCTTTCGGAAAATACTCTTATAGATTGTACTTTTGGATGAATTACCATTCTTTTCTAGTAATCACAGCTACTTGGTAGTATATCATTATTTCGGTGCCTCTCATTTGTTCTTATACAGAATCGGCGTTCTCGAAGATTAAATTTTTTGAAGATTAAATCTGAACCAGTACTCATCTTTATGTATTGGATGGTTGTATTCAGACATTTGAAGTGAAGTGAAAACGCTCACATATTTGAAGATATACCACATGAAGTGAAAACGGACTACACAGAAGAAAGTATGGGAACCCAAAAGTGACCTGATATCTCAAGGCTTTTAATCCATGGTTTAGTAGCCCTTTGAACCGTATGTAGATTGGTTGTTTCATGTAAAACTTTCATAGTTATTTACATATTCAATAGCTTTGTATGTGAACTCATTACCAAAATACTTTTTAAGGTTCAGCCTAGGCTTACTTAAGGAAGCAAAAAAGTGTGCAACTGGTTGAAATTTATACTTTACCTGAAAAGGGATTCAATACATCCATCAAATGCATAGGTCTATATTAGTCTATATATATCAAAAGTGCAATGACGAAGAAAGAAATGAGATTTGCTAAGATGCGGATGCAACTGCAACTTGGGTGGTTTCTTTATCCTTTGCCTCCTTAAGTTGCTTCCACTTCTCGATGGTGTCGATAACTTCCCCTGTTTTGATCAGATATCTTACTTTCTGCCCATCTTCAAGGACCTTGTGACCCACCCGACTTACTACTTCCTTTTCTTTTGAATACAACATCACATTTGAGCTATGGATAGGGGCTTCTATCTGAAAAGTATAATACAATTTGCAAAATATTTGACCATCACTAGTATCTTGCCAATGATAGTAGAGCCAGAGAGGAAACTACATATATGGTTTCTGATTAGTAGATTAAGGCAAGAGGGGGATATTTGAGTGGACTGACCTTAACAATTTGACCAGGTTCTCCCTCTTCTCGGCTCTTCATGTGTTTCGTTTTGAGGTTAATATCTTTGACCACTATGGTGCTGTTGTGAGTGAAGATCTTAGTGATCTCTCCGATTTTACCCTTGTCACGTCCAGATATTACTTTTACTGTATCTCCAAACTTAACATGCATTTTATGCAGAACTGGAAGACTGTTTGGTTTGCACTCTTTTCGTTCCCAACGCTTGAGCTGAAAGGCAAAAGCATGTATCACAATCATAACACATAGACATCATTTCCAGTGATCAACTTATAAATCTTTGAACAAATACCCATCTTCCAATCTTTTAGTTTCAGCAGAAACTATTAACGGTTTTCCTTTACGATCTCATGGGTAGAGAATTTAGATTTTCTTGTGGTTCGAAGCTAGTATAGTTAAATCAACGAAAAATGCAGGATGAGAAGTAAAAAGTACAGGTCATAAGACTAACCTTTGCAAGAACAAGGCATGGGTTCTCAGAAGGCTTGACCTGCAATGAGCACAAAAAGATAAGCAGGATAATAAGGAACTATGCAGCTGCAGGAAATTATTCAATATGAAATCATCAAGCAAAAACAATCTTCTGACTCAATAAAAAGTTGAAGCTGTGTTCAAGCAGAACCTTACGAAACTAAGTCTGCAAAAGAACCACTTTCCTCCGTAAACATGTGAGCCCATGTCACGTAAGTATTATAACGACAAGGTACTAGCTACTAATAGTAGAATGCACCCATTAGATTCAAAACAAATCACTAGTAAGACAATCAGTATGAAGACAGAATAATGCTCCAGAAATTGAAGTGCTCATAACTTCATCTCAATTCAGTAGTAACACTAATATCATAGACAATGCACATACTTCAATATCTCAGCAGAAACTAGAAATGGGCAACACGTATTGAATTTATCGAATTTTCACTCGTTTGAGAAAGAATTTTTGAAATGGGCATGGAATTTTCAATTTTGTTCCTTTTGGTTTATAGCTTTAGAAACGAACGAATGAAGATATTCTACAAGTCCAAATCCTTACATCGCAAATAAACAGTGAAAGCGATAAGGACGCACCGAAGTTGAACTAGAGAATCTAAAAGCTCAAAAGAGACTAAACACCTAAAAGAGAGATCAGAACCAGAAAATCGGAAATTGGGAGTTACCGGAGAAGCGACGGAGAGGGAAATCGGGGAGAGTAGACGCTGACCAAGGAAAGAAGAGTTGGGGGATAGAGAAAGAGAAGTAAAAGAGCTCTGAAGAGCAGACATGGTTGCCATTTTTTTACTTTGTTCTCGCTCTGCAACTTCCACTGACGAAGAGGCTAATAGTTATTTCTTCTGCTTCCTCTTCTTCGTCCTATCCGTTCGACCGATGACGATAAAACTTGGATAACGATTAAGTGACGCCGTTTTAAGTACGGAAGTTAATCAGCTGGACTAGGCCTGTATAGGGCCTTGAACAAAATTATATCTATAGCCCAAACATTTTCCAAACGTTGAACTTGTTTCAACAAATAAAAGAACAAATTCATTCACAAAAGAAAGATATAGACAACCTAGTACAATCCATCAGTATCAGCAATTGTATTTTCCTCCTAACAACGTCTTAATCACCCAAAAGTATATATAAACAAATTACAATTTAATAGTTGGTAATAATTAAAAACTTTGATATTTTCTTCTTTTGTTTTAAAAAATCACAAGTCTTCAGCTATACTACTGTCCAAGGAATTATCCCTCCGATGATTTTCCGATCGTAATGATACGGCTCCAGTTAGCTCACCATCGGACTCTACCACGACCGGAGGAGGAGGCGGTGGCGGAGAAGGTGACAGGGAACTTTTACGTCGTTTTCTGCAATGCCGCACCTTAACAACACGTGTCAAAACCTGAACAATGTCCCTCATGTTGGGACGTTTTCTAGGTGCACGAGAGATGCATTTATAAGCAAAAGCAGCAACTTCATTCACTTCTTGTAAATCAAATCTCCCATCTAATCTTGAATCCACTATCTCTTCCCACCCAACTTTTTCCTCTGCATTCATCGCTGCCTATCATTAACATATAAATAAAAAGTCTTTTTATTTGTGTAACAAACGACTGGAGATTTTTGAATAATTGTTCTAGTTCTATATATTACCAGCTCAACATATTCCATTAGACCTTGTTGAGGATTTCTTCCTGCTATAAGCTCAAAAAGCAAAACCCCGAAGCCATAGACATCACTCTTCTTAGTAAATGTTCTTGTGGAGATGTATTCAGGATCGAGATAACCAAATGTTCCTCTGATGTTAGCAGCATGTTTATCTACCATTTCTTCTCTAGAGAGCCCAAAGTCAGCAACCTGGAGTAGGTGACAATTCACCATAAGAAATTGGAACTGAATTATAAACTCAGATCTCAAGGATAAAAGAAGATATATGTACCCGAGCTCTCATGGATTGATCTAACAAAATATTGGAAGATTTAATATCTCTGTGGATTACAGGAGGAACAGCCTGGAAGACAGAAAACATATGGATCATAAAACTATGTTTCTGAAGAGATGCATTAAGATGTTAAATTGTTTCAACAATTAGCCTCTACCCCATCATGAAGATATTCTAGACCGCGTGCCACATCTAAAGCAATATATACTCTCAAATCCCAGCTCAGCGGTTCATGTTTTTCGCCTGTACCAGGAAAGCATATTAGATTCTTATATATGTCTCACATAGGGAAAGGAGAATATCTTAACATTGCATAGATACTCATATACTGACAAACAGAGTAAAAACAGGTAGTTGCTTACTGTATAGGTGAGAAGATAAGCTTCCTTTGGTCATGTAGACATATATAAGCATATGTTGGCCTTTCTCTGCACAATATCCAACCAAGTTCACTAGGTTACGGTGATGCAACCTTCCCAATAACATAACCTGGAAAGGGAAAAACAGACGAGTAAACAAAAATTGAAGCAGCCAGTAAAATATAGGGAAGGCTATATCCGAGACAACACCTCTCTTGTAGGTTGAGGACTTATGGATTGATTGAAGATAAAATATTAGAGAATACAGAAAGCCTAAGCCTTACCATATTCAAGTTTGCCTACTGTTAGTTTTTACTGATTGTTCATGTTTTCTAAACTGATTTGTTCTTTGCAATTGAATATATACAAAATTATCAAACACATATCTACCTCTGTCTGAAACTCCTTTTCTCCCTGTTTAGAATCAGTGGCAAGAACTTTGACAGCCACAGTCTCACCAGTAGACATTTGAGCTTTGTAAACGGGTCCAAATGCTCCTTGGCCAATCAAAGTCGTGAAATTACATGTTGCTTTCTGCAAATCCCTGAATCAATCACCAAACAACATATGTTAGAAACGGTATATAAGCCCAAGAATAGAAAGCATTATGATATCCACAAGGTTCAGCGTGATGATATGGTTATTCACAACAAGATCCAATATCCCCCTCCTAATGAAGTATTAGACTTAGCAATGATGTCCAGAGGACCATAATGGAAGAAGTCTAGTCCTCAATAGTTAAGACAATAAACCAAAGCCTTGATGAAAAAACTCTGATTTAGAAAATCTGAGAATTTAATTGCATAATAAACCCGGATCTTGTCAGAGGAGGAGACAAACCTGTAAGAATATTCCAAAATGCCAGAAGCAGAGATTACATTGCTCCTCTTACTAAACCCTTCAAGCCAAACAGACCTCCCATTTTTAGAAGATTTCACAGGTGAATCCGGACCCATTGTCGAATCCGACATAATGTTGCAAGAATCAGCTCCATTCTCTCTGATGGGAATGGTTGCACCTCTTCTCGATCCACTGTTCACAATCTGAGACCTCTTTCTATGGTACCTAAAGCAGAACAAACCTGAAATAGCTAACACAACACCAATCACCACACCCAGTGAGATCCCAACAATCAATCCAAAGGATTCTCCTTCCATTGTCTATAATAACGTTTCCCCCTTAATACATCAAGCTCTTATAGACGCCTCTGAAAAGACAAAAACAAAATAATAACAATGGATCAGAGATAAAGGAATTTTTTAATGGCACTAATGTCAGAGGAAGAGGAAGACAACAACTCATTGCTCAAATAAGAAAATAGCTAACGTTGACCACTCAACTCTTTAACAAAAGCTTGCGGAGATATTCAATATTAATGGATTCAGCATAAAAATCAATTCGTATCTTCAATGACATTATAAATAAGGAAAAAAGGAAAGAAATACATCAAGAAGATAGAATTAGTGAGATTTCGTAAAGCCAGAAAAATTTAAGTCGACTAGAATTTTGCGAAATTCAACTTCAGAAGTTGAGCTTTCCTACCACAATGCTTACTACTAGCAAAGGAATTTTCTCGGGAAAAATAGTAAAACCCAGCAAACAAACGCGGTTCTAGATCCTAATAAAAGTAAACAGAAGAAAGAATTTGAAAATGAAATATCGAGAATCGCGTCAACTTTTGAAACGCCGCTTGAAAACCGTTCTTTATTCCTCTTCCCCTGGATTTCGTCGTTTAATTTTCCACCATTCCGTCTTCTTCAGCAACCAAAATCCAAAGAAGAATTTACCAACGACAACAAAAAACCACAGAAATATTTAATATCAAACCTACTACACAACAGAAAACTCGCAGAAGAACTGAATTTTACCTGTAGAAATGTGCAGGATAATAGTAGAAAACTGGTGCATATTTACGGTTCCGTAAGAAAGAAAAGTTCGAAGAGAAAGGGAGATTAAAATTTCCAGGGCTTTGCTTTGATTGCAGAGAAAAGAATCCAAGAGAGAGAGAGAGATTCTACTTCAAGCAAACGGTGACANAAAAAAAAAGGGAAAAAAAAAAAAAAAAAAAAAAAAAAAAAAAAAAAAAAAAAAAAGAAGTTTGTGACTTTTGGTTTATATGTTGTAGATTTGTAATGTGTAAAAAAATAAAAGAAAAGGTTATAGAAGATTCAAATAATCCTTTACAATTTAACAACGTTTGCTTCAAAATTAAAAGACAAACGGAAAAGCTTCTTTTTTTCTTTACTTTAATTATTGTTTAATTAAAATGACGTTACATCTATTGATCCAGAATTGAATTCTCTGGATTTAAGTTTTCGATATTCTCCAAGCATAAATTAAGAAGATCTATATCGTAATTTGATGTTGTCTCGTGTGAGTATTTTGATATATCCTATCCATATACTTGTAGATTAGTACACTAATAGTCGACAAATTTGCACTTTGATACCGTATAATTTTGTAAAAAGCTTTCTACAATTGCTTTTTAAAATTATATATTATGTCTGCGGCTTTATTTGTTTTTTTTTTTTGGTGTTAGGCTTTATTTTTTTACTATTAATTTTGTTATTTTTTGGTCGGATTTATTAATTCTATTATGTATACAACTATACAAGAGTCAAGATTGACCAATCATGGTAATAAAGTTGATATTTATCTACTAATTCTGAATTTTATTACCATATAACGAAAAGTAAAAAAAAAAATGAAGTAGTTCAGATAATGGGATAGAATAATTGGCGCAAAAATAGAAAGTGTTTGTGACGTGTCAATTATGGGTCCCACGAATATGTCAAAATTGATTATGATTGGATGTATTTATCCTCTTTAGATCGTACATTCATTTGGTTTTCCGTGACGAAAATTCCAGGGTTTGGTTACCTGCCTCGCGGTCTTTATGCTTGTGGTACACCCCGCTCTATTATTATTCATCTCATTCATATGTTGTACTTACAAAGCGTATCATTATCAAATTGATTTCTCAAGAACTCGGTTTTAATGCTAAGTCATACTTAACTTTTAAACATTTAATTCCCAAAAAAAATTTGGGTGAAAACAAAAAAATTTACCAAAGAAAACGTTTTTAAAAGTAAATATTTCATATACGAAAATAAATACAAGTAAATTAGTTATATTTATCGAAAAAGACTGATTTATCTTTTTATTTGAGAGTTGGGAAGTTAGTTAATAGATGAGCAGATAAAATGCGAAACTATTAGTCTGTAACCAGTAGCAAGCAGTTACATATATCCACCTAACACCCCTAATGTCACATTCAAGATTATTAGTTGGAGCTAATCTTCATCCAAAAATCAATGAACCCAATAAAGCATTTTATATATACTAATAAAAATTCCTATACACAGAAAATATAATTAATCAATTGAAAATGGCCTGAAAATCTATTGCCGATTACACCATATTCTAACAATTCTGTGAAATTTTTAAGTTGTCTTCTGACATGATATGGAGACATTAATTGATTATAACATTTATCATTAATACGACAATTCAATATAATATTGTTTACGATGTCTAAGCTAACATGAATAAAACGAAGATAAATTCCCGGGATTATTGGCGCAAGTAATTCTAATATACTTGGACACTAATATTCACCAAAAACACACGAAACTAAACATTATCTCACCCCAAAAATTTATGGTAAACTATACATTTTTTCTTACATGCCGATAATTCAATTTTTCTAATTTGTGAGTGAAGTTCGTTCTTTCTATCTTGTTGCGATAGAAATGAATAAGAAACAAATAAGTTTTAGCTAATGTAATAAAGATACTAATTGTTGTTCCAAAAATTTGTAGACATTGATTCTTTACCCAAAACAAAAACATATATTTGCTGATTCCTTTCAGTTTGACAGTTAAGATGATCTAATTTGATTTGGTATGAGAGGTTCAATTCCTCACCGCTATATTATAGTAGACTAAAAAACGATTTTAAAGATGAATTTTAGATTATCTGGTCTTGTTAATCCGATTGTTGAAAAAAACCAATAGTATATATTTTTAATTTTGTTAGAATGTTAATTCGTTTAAGATAGCATTGTGTAATATCATTTTTACTATATATTTTTTTCTTTTTGTTAAAGAAGTGTATTCTATTTTTTCTGTTAACTTTATTCTTCTTTTCAACAATAATTTGATCGATGAAACCTAATACATAATCAAATTATTTATGTGAAGTTGGATGAGATTCGAATTCATCACATTATACCAAATTAAATCAAGAGCAACCCAACTAGACCACATGTTTCTTGGTGTATTATATTTTTCTTTGTAATTGATATTGGAAAATTATCAAATTCATGAACTACTTTATACCTTAAAAGAAATGAAAATGTTTGTATTTACAATTCACTTATTCCATTATACAGAGTGGCTTAAAGCCTAGCCAAGACAACGAAGAGAACACGTGAAGATCTTCCATGCATGTTGTATTTGACCACTTTAATTTATATATATATACAACATGTGTGACTGTGTGAAAGAGATTATGTATAACTAATTTATATATATTCAGTAATTGTATGTCGCTTTTTTTTATTGATTATAATGTTTATTTGCGTAGTTGTTTATATGTTATTTTCACGTTGGCAGATGAGAGAGTGGAGACGCAACACAAGATACTATAATTTTCTCTTCTTTCTATTTTTATTTTTTATTTATTTATCTCTTTTTAATTTTTTTTCTAGAGACAGAGTAAAATCAGTAATTGTCCAAAATGTTTTTGAAGATATATATATAATAATGAAACGCGATTCACCTTACTACGTACTTGCACACACATGTCAAAGTTTTGAAAATGTTTTCTGTGCTTTAAAACTATGGAAAAAATCAAAGTCAGCTGTATAGACCAGTCTTAGATGATTCACGAGTTTTGAAGAGATTAACATGTTAACAATTTTTACTAAATCTTATAGGGATATCTATATTTCAAAGGGATTAAAAACTTAAAGTGGCCAGGATCGGATGAAGATAGAAAGTTAGGGGAAAATCGAGTAAAATTTTATAATTCAAGGATGAGATGATATTTAAGAATAAATTGAGAGCAGATATTCCTCAAGTCGTAAGTTTACTTGTTGAATGGTCGCATGATCATCAGTAAGCAAGCAACACATGTCGTCTCCACGTGCATGGTACAACCCCATGTTCTCATGTCTCCATACATATTCGTATACAGTCATTTCCGTTGTATACACAAATTTAGAGATTCATTGATTATGAGAAGAAAAAGGTAACCTTACATGTGAGATTGTGATGAAACATGAATTTAAAAACGCGTTAGGGCCTTCTTTAATACTATATTAGGGTTTAAGAATTTTAGGTACTTAAGGTACAACTGCAAGTATTTTCTTTTGTCAACATGATCAATAATGATAACTTTATAAAGTAGTATATTGTTTAGATTGACGTCCAATGGGCTTTTGTCGGTTGGTCTTGCCCATCATATGGCCATTAAAATCTCATTCAAGAAATGAGTATGATTATCAAAATGTCTTAACCTCTGTTATTTAAAACCCAACAAACACTTAATGAAAAAAATATACATAAATTATAATGTAAATATAGTGTTGAGGTTGGATCAAAGATCCTACTTCGGTCCACGCGAATAATCAATAACCGGAAAACTATTAAGTCGTGAACTCGACTAGGAGTCATCTCGGCTCTTGATTGACAACTCGAAAGGATCCATATGCGGCGGATCACAGAACACATTCATGGACGTTGATAAGATCTCTCCATTTAACAGCACCGAAGAAAGGCAACTCGTCGCTAAAGAAAAAAGAAAGTTTTCCTATTTCGGACAAGGAAAAATTCCGAAGATATAGCAAGAATCTTTCTATTTATTTGTGAATCTAAACAAATGTAATCTTTCCTATTTTCAAGGAGTTCTAACCGCCTCTATAATCTATTAATAGGGGTGGAAGTTCTGGTCTTCTTTTGGCTATTTTGAGTTCAGAGTAATAAGAATTCAACCCGATCATCTCAACTCGAGCAATCTGTTCTCTTCTCTCTTAATCTGATCTGAAACCTTGCCTATCTTCCCTCTAATTTAATCAGAGCTTGATTTAGAACAAGTTGTCCTAAATCCTACTCGAACAGTTGGCACCATTTGTGGGGAAGAATTCGTAGGATTTCATAACCCAAGAGAAGAAAGAGATTGCCGAAAAGCAAAAATGTCAGGAAACGATGTTACAATCCATTCCCCTGAAAGGACAACTCCTGATCCAACTCAGGAGCAGACAGACATAGCTTGAGGATAACCTCTGAACTCTGTTTAGACTCAGGAGAACCATCGTGAACCAACTTGGGAAGTTACAAAGCTTCCAGGACCCCTGATGAGGCCGCCATCACTCGAGGTAATGATACATTGCTAGCACTGCAAGAAGCAGCAAATAAGAGGAACGCAGAGCGATTTGAGAGTCTCAAAGCAAGTGACAGCGCTAGCCGCAACAACTTGCAGCCCACACAATACAACCGTCAGAGCAAAGAAGTACTCGCCAGTTATACAGAGGAATCTGTTTGATTAGACTCCAATTCTGTAAGTCTACCAAACTACAGAGCAAAGCTAGATCCCAACTCAACTTGTTTCGACACAGCCAATTGCAGCAACTATGGACACTGCGGCTATTTTCAGGATGATGGAAGAGATGAAATCACAATTCCATCAGGTGACCAACTCGGCGCCAGAGATTGGGCGGATCCTGACCAAGCTCAAAACTCCCAATTCTCTCTGAGAATGAGGAGGGTCCCAATAAAAAGAGGATCGAGACTACGTTGCCTATCATACGATGGAACAACAGATCCACTAGAATTCATGAGTGCGTTCAACGTTATGATGGGAGGTACGAATTACCACCCAAAGCAAGACGACGCGGCATACTGTCAACTTTTTGCTGAAAACTTGACTCGAGACGCGCTGATATGGTTCACAAAGCTGCCAATGGGGTCAATTGAAGGCTTCAATCAACTTGCCAAGCTATTCATGAAACAGTATGAAATAAACGTTAATCAAGACACTTCCACGGCCGAGCTGTGATCCTTGAAGCAAGGATTCGATGAGACTTTGAAGTGGTATCTCGGGACCAAAGCTAAATTCAGCGACGACATGGCCATCGAAGCACTGAGAACCGGAATGGTTAGTGACGAGGCCCTGCGACGAGATCTCTTTATGAACTGACCAACTACGGTATTAGATGCCTTATGCAGAGCATCGAGGCATGCCCAATATATTGAAGAATAACAAATTCTCAGAAAAACTCAGAAGGTTCAACGCGACTCTGGAGCAAAAAAACCAAAAAAGGAATACTAGGAACCGAGACAGCATGACAATCGGGGAAGAGCAAACATAGCTACAATATTTGAAGTCTGCGAGACGACTGGTTTGGCTAGAAAGAAACCATAGAATAACACTTACAACCGAGATGACTACTGTGCCTTTCATGATCGGGCCGGTCATTCGACCTCGAAATGTAAACAGCTCCAGGAGCTACTTGCTAAAAAGTTCAGCAGAGGTGAGTTAAGAGTCTCAGATGAGGAAACCCAGTGGTTTCAGTTGTACAAGCGAAAGGAGGCCGAGTTACGAGAGGGAGCCAGTAAGTCTGCCACTCAAAACAACACCATTAATAATGGTGTGAAGCGCGTGAAGAACAGACCTGAGATTCCATAGCAGGAAAATCCAAGAGTGAACATAGCTATCATCATGGGAGGCCTCCAATCTTGTGATGACACTATACGGTCAATTAAGAAGTATGAGCGAAAGGCAGTAGCAGTAGTTAGTCTCAACCACACGGCTATACCGGAAAATTTCATAATAGTCGACTCGGAGATATCATTCTACCTAGAGGATCTTGAAGGGGTGAGCTTTCTGCACAATGATCGTTAGTCGTCAAACTCCGAGTTGCCGATTGCGGTATCTCGAATGCTTATCGAGACCAGAAGTTCAGTCGACTTAATCTTTAAAGAGACTTTGGACTAGATGGTGCTCCCAGATCTCAGGATTAAGCTGGTCGATAGAACCTCGACCGTGTTTGATGGAAGTTCTATACACGCGATAAGAATTATCAAGTTATCAGTTCGCGCAGCTGGAATCCTGAGGCGAATAAAATTGTTGGTAGTCGACAAACCACTGATTTACAACATGATCTCGGGAACACCATGGATCTACGCAATGAAGGCAGTCCCGTCAAGCTACCATCAGTGCACAAAGATTCCAACTGATAAAGGAACTTACACATTACAAGGTGATCAGAATATATCGAGAACATACTTCACTACCGAGTTGAAACTACGCAACAAATAATGCATGATCACGACAGCAGTCAGCAGCAAAGACACTTTAGAGCCAGCCACTCCCAATAAGCTAGACCAGTCAATAGTCAAACTCATCAACATCGACTTAACTGACTCGGCAGAGTGCATTAGTATCAGAGTCAACTTGAGCAAGCTAATTTGAGAAAGGTTGATCAAACTTCTCGAACAAAATGCAACAATGCCCGCATGGACAGTGAAAAATATGCCAGGAATCGATCTAATAATAGCGAGTCACAAGTTGAACGTTGATCCGACTTACAAGCCAATTAAGCAAAAGAGGCAAAAATTAGGGCCAGAAAGGACGAAAGTTGTGATCAAAGATGTCAAAAAGCTTACCAATGCGGGATCCATTGTGGAAGTGCATTACCCCGAATGGTTAGCCAACCCGGTTATAGTACGAAAGAAAAATGGCAATTGGCAAATTTGTGTGGACTTCACCGACTTGAAAAAGGTGTGTCCGAATGATAGCTTTCCTTTACCAAACATCGATCAAATTGTAGAGGCAACAACATGGAATGAATTGCTCTCGTTCATGGATGCATTCTCTGGATATAATTAAATCAGAATGCACCCCGATGATATGGAGAAAACTTCATTCATAACCAAATGAGGGACGTATTGCTACAAAGTCATGTCCTTTGGTCTCAAGAACGCACAAGCTACTTATCAGTGGCTCTTCAAAAAAATGTTCGCCGAGCAACTCGGCCAGACAATGGAGGTCTACACAGACGACATGCTAGTCAAGTCTCTAAAAGCTGAAGATCACGTCGATCATCTGGCTCTTTGTTTCAAAACGCTAAACAAATTTTAGATGAAACTCAACCTCGCTAAATGCACTTTTGTAGTAACATCAAGAGAATTTCTTGGCTACATCGTCACCCAAACGGGGATTGAAGCAAATCCAAAGCAGGTGAAGGTAGTCCAAGAATTACCATTTCCAAAGAACAATGAGAAGTGCAAAGACTAATTGGACAAATTCCCGCGTTGAATCGATTCATCTCTCGGTCAATGGATTAATGTCTCCCTTTTTTATCAACTCTTAAGAGAAAATAAGAGCTTCAAGTGGAATTACGAGTGTGAAAGTGCCTTTGCCGATTTGAAAAAAATATTTATCAGCTCCACCGATTATATCAAAACCTGAAGATGGAGAGCCAATTTACTTGTACATTTCGGTGTCATCATCGGCGGGAAGATAGTGGAATTCAGCATCTGATTTTCTACACAAGTAAGTTCCTTGACAAAGTCGAGTCCCGATACCCAAGGACAGGGAAACTCGCTTTGGCAGTTGTAACCTTGGTGAGAAAGTTACGACCGTATTTTTAGTCTCACACAGTTATCATGCTTACTAATCACCCGCTATGAACGATCCTGCACAGTCGATATCAGTGAGGAAGGTTACCAAAATGGACCATAGAACTTAGCGTGTATGACATCGAATTCAAAGGAAGGACTAGCTCCAAATTGTAAGTTTTGGCGGACTTTCTAATAGAACTATCCTCGAATTGGAGGCATTAGAAGCAGACGAGTCGCCTCAAGTTTGGAAACTTTTTGTTGATGGATCATCCTCACAAGATGGATCCAGAGTCAGAATTCGATTAGAAACCCCGACAGGCTAAGTATTGGAGCAATCATTCCGATTAGCTTTTCTAGCCTCAAACAACGAGGCCAAGTACGAGGCACTAAACATGGTAATTCAACTCGCAAAAGAAATTGGAGCTGCCCAAGTTGAATGTTACTACAATTCTCAGCTGTTTGTTAACCAAGTCAATGGCGGCTATGACACAAAGAATGAACAGATGGAAGCATACTTGAAAGTTGTGATAAAATTATCGAAAGACTTGAGAATCAAGATCACAAAGATTTTCCGAACAAAAAATAGTTTGGCTGACGTATTAGCAGCCTTGGCTTCAACAACTGATCCCGTTTAAAGATGAGTTATCATGGTTGAAAGTATCGATCAGCCAAGTATTCAATTACCAAAGAGCGACTGTATTGTCATCTCGACAATCACAGACTCGGGAAAATCCCAATACGAAAATGGTTGACCTCCCTTAAGCCAGCGAGCGGACATCGATTGGAGAGATGAAATACTTGCGTATATACTTGATGGTGAAACACCAAAAGATCGATGAACAGCTCAAAGGCTCAAGGCCAAGAGCATTTTCTACACACAAGTGGACGGTAAATTGTATCGCTGAAGTGCTAATGGAACATTACTTACCTGTATTCATGGTGACAAAACGAGAAAAGTTATGCAAGAGATGCACGACATAGTTGGAGAAAACCACACTAGCAGACGATCACTCGTGCATAAGATCTGATCTCTCAGATACTACTAGCCGACTATGGCTCAAGATTTTCAGAAATATGCGTCTAAGTGTGATAAATGTCAGCATCACGGATACATAATACACGCTCCAAGTAAAGAGTTGACCTCGTCAGTTATATCTTACCCATTCATGTGCTGGGCAATGGACATAGTAAGGCCTCTACAGTCATCTCAGCAAAAGAGATTCATGCTCGTTATGACCGACTACTTCTCCAAATGCATCGAGGCTGAAGCTTATTCTCACATAAAGGATAAGGATGTAGTCAAGTTTATTTGGAAGAATATCATTTGCCGTCATGGTTTACCCTATGAAATCGTCACGGATAATGGTTCTCAATTCATTTCGGCGAAGTTCATCAACTTTTGTGCTAGGTGGAGCATCTGAGTTAGTCATTCCACACCTCGAAACCCACAAGGAAACGGGCAGGCAGAATTGACGAATAAGCATATCCTAGATGGAATCAAGAAACGACTCGAGGAAAAGAAGGACCATTGGGCCGACGAGTTGGACGGGGTACTTTGGTCTCATCGCACTACACTAAGATGTTTGACCGTCCGCACTCCCTTCTTTCCATCTCACAAAATGGAAGCACTTGCCCAGAATCCATTCTCCCAAAAACAACAAATCCAATGACCAAGCTATGGAAAAAGCATCGATGAATTGGAAGAACAAAGAGATGAAGCTTTGCTCCACGTACAAAATTACCAACAACAAGCTGCGAAGTACTATAACAAGAAAGTACGAGGATGGCACTTTGTCGAAGGAGATCTCGTGTTGCGAAAAGTGTTCAATAACAAAGCTGAATTAAACACTGGAAAGCTTGGCGCTAACTAGGTAGGACCCTACATAATTTGAAAAATTGTGGAACCAGGCATTTACGAGATCACAACGATGGAGAGAGAGAGATGGTTCCACAGAGCTGGAATTCCATCAAATTGAAGTTGTACTATTAGTGAAGCTACGCCAACTTGGTGTCTATTGTGCATCAACTGATGCCCGTCTAATCTATTAATTATGTAATGAGAACTACGTTTTGGCTTGATCTCATCTAGGGTACGTAGGCAACCTTCGGGTATAGCTATAACAATATTAAATTTTCAAAAGTCACTAACTCGGCGATAAAAAGTATATCAAGACATATTTCCAAATAGTATTCGGACTCCTGAAAGCTCTAAAACGTGATCATGAAAGCTCTCTCAATTACGACAAATTTCTTTCTAGTACTCTGAGATCTAACTCACTGCACCCGCGAGTCTTATAATCTCACCAAGTAAACCTCACAAAATATTTTACGGGACCAAGTTCTCATACGTAAATCGAGTTTTAAAATCTCGCTGAGTAAAGTTCACAAAAAATTTTACGGGACCAAGTTCTCATACCTAAGCTGAGTTTTAAAAACTCACCGAGTAAACATCACAAAACTTTTATGAAACCAAACTCTCACATCTAAAAGCCGGGGCTTAAAACCTCACACATATTATGCTGAGACCAATATTTAGCTATTATGCCGAGATTAACTTCTCACTATTATGCCGAGACTAATTTCTCACAAACATGCCGGGATTAATTTCTCGTTATTATGCTGAAATTAATTTCTTGCAAACACGGCGGATCAATTTCTCGCAATTATACTGAGATCAAATTCTCATACTAATACCGAGATCAATTTCTTGCAATTATGCCGAGATTAAGTTCTCACCAAGACAAAACCTAGTTTTGTACAAAAATAACGAGATTAAACTCTCATAAGGGGGGAAATATAGTTTCATTCAGAAAGCCGAGACTAATTCCCGTTAAATTTATTTCTAAATTCTTGCCCTTAAGATCCAAATTTCGGATCATCGTTTCGAGAATCGACTCTCAAACATTTTTAAGAGACTAAGTCTTAGAATTTTGGTTTTACGGAGACTTACAATTTTGACTCTTGTTAAAGTCAAAAGAGCGGGTCTATACCCAAACATTTTGAGATATAAGTTCTCGCTTTTATAATATTAAAGTTCTTGGAACTTGATTACTTTATGTCCGAGTTTAAAACTTGTGCATAAAATTTCGAGAAATAAGTTGATTCACTTTCAAAATTTTCCATTTCTTTCAACAACAAAAGTTAATACAATCGAAATATTAAAAAAAATGCAAATAATCAAGTTCATTTCATATCTGTTAAGCAGGAAAGAAAGTCTTTACAAAATAGAAGCATCAACTATTACATTAGTTCTAATGGACAAATCAAAGGAACCGCCGAGGACCGGTTAGAGAAAAGTCGACGTGCTTCTATGAATCAAGTCTCACCAGCAACACAGAAGGGTTCGCCAACCTCAAAAACCAGAATGACCAACTCTTCAAGATGAAGCGCCGTCAAGGTCTCACTATTGATAATTTCCTTGAATTTTTTCTACTCGGCGTCCACGTAGTCGGTGACCATCAAAGGAATAGCCAGAACCCGATTTGACAGTAACCTGAGAATGTTGGTCAAACTAGTATGCTGGGCAAACAAGAGACAAGCAGCCAAGTTGACATCCAGATCCTTGAAGCGAGCGACGCTTCTCTCAAAACGACCAGATAGTTGGCCACGAACGTCCTAATAGACCTTTAGCTTCTCAGTATTCACAGCGTACCAAAGGCGAAGATCAAAATCCTTCTTCATCGAATCCAACTCATCGCAAAAATTCATCGACAAATCATTCACCTTATTGGCAGCCTTGAAGGCAGTACTCCGGTTTGAATCGACAGAGTTTAACAACTCAGTTAAAGTCTCATTCTGCTCAGTCAACTTAAGCACATTCTCCTGCTCCTGCTTCAACTCGGCCTTCACACGAGCAAGCTCCTCTTCAACCACAGACAGCCTGGACCTGGCCTCCACCACCTCATGTGAGTGTGCCATACTCGACTAGCAAATTGGGCAGTTCTACTGGCACTCTCATTAGGGCGCGCCAGGGTTCTCTCCCGATCAAGTAAGATGTCGTTCAAGTGGGAGATGAGCTAAGTTAAAAAAGAAGAGACAACACACAAGCGAAAAAAACCAAAAAATTGACTAGAGAGTAAATTATTAAGTCAAAGACGCCTAAAGACAAACCCTGAAAAGAAGGTGAGCGGTCTCCTCGTACTAATATTTCCTAGTAACCATGCAACCTAGTCCAAAATAGACAATATAACACGGTATTTAAGTTAATGCTATGCTTTTATTATATAAGAGATTACAATAAAAATGATACATATTAAAATTTTAAAAACTTAAAAATAATTTGGTTAATTTTTATGACTAGTTATACTACAACATCATAGTTTTTATAAAATCATACTTTAATACACCAACTCATATATATATATATATATATGTGTAAATTTAGATGATTATTAATTTATGATATTACTGAGACTAAATTTTTACACATAGGTTTCCAAATAATTATTATCTTATTAATTTATTTAATTTGATCAAATTTTACACTAGTCCGACTTGAGACGAGAGAATTTTATTATTTTATAGATGTTATTCATTTATCGAGTATTTTTTATGGCGGTTCTGGTATATATATATATATATGTGTGTGTGTGTGTGTGTGTCATCCGACAATATAATCCTCCAATTGAGTATATACTAGGACTATACCTGCGTTATAACGCGAGATCTGATTGTTTTGATTTTTTTTTTTAATTGTAATCATTTAGATTGTTAAACTCGTGTTGATATTTTAGAATATTGTTTTCGAGATGTTGTTTTAAAGGCCCAAAAGCAGAATCGCAATTGATCCGAATCAGAAGAACCAAACCAGAAAAAAATACTCAAATAATCCTAAATCTATGTACTCAAAAAGGTCCGAACTCGAACCTGAACCGAAACCAAATCAAACCAAATTTTAGTTTTTTCGAGTTTTTCTATTAAGTCTTTTTTAATTTTGAATTTTTATATAAGAAGTACTCAGACTCGAAATCGATATATACAAATCCAAACTCTATCTGAATAATAAAAATATCTGAATAAATTTCAAGCTACAATAACCAAAATACCGAATTAGATAAACCAAACCCGACAAGATACCAGAATGTATCCTAAATCTATGTAACCGGAAAATCGAATCCAAACCCGTACCGGAACTGAATCAATAATTGATATATTATATGATATTTTAGTTTTTTATATAGTTTTTCCATTAATTTTGAATTTTGGTATACAAATCTGTAACAAAATTCACGTTAAGCTTATTTTTAAGGGTTGTTATGAACTTTTGGTTAATTTTATTCTATAGTTTATAACATGATCAAAATGAAAGTGTCTCGCGCTTTAATATATAAGATATTACTACATATTATGACCTACTTTTTGTTCTTTTTAACCGATAAGGAGTTTGAACTGAAACCAAAACCAATTTTCTGGGGGTTGGACACAGCCCGAATTTAGACATCTGGTGACCAAATGAAAATTATTAACAATTTGACATTTGAAGAGAATTAATTATTGACCTAGACCAACAAGATAGCTTCCTCATCAACCATAGCCTAAACTAATAAGACAATTTCCTCCTAAGTGAAACCACTTGGTTAAATATGGCCTACGTTTTGCATGTGATATTACAATAACAACCAAGTAACTTCTCTTTTAACTTTTAGTTTATCTTAACTAGTATTTTATTGTATTTACTTTGCATTATAGTACTTGATTAAAATAAGGTAAGTGTTACATAGCCCAAACTCATTTAGTTTAAACTTTGAGTAAGCTTAGTAGATATCATACTGATGGCCGTACTATCAAAGAAACAAAAACATTAACGCTAAATCTTTCCATTAATTATATACATAATACATTGATTTTATTATTATACACATAAACTTTACAAGGTACTCAAAACATGAACGGAGTCGGTGAAAATGCCGGAATTACCGGTTCGATAGCATTTCTCCTGCAAACACACAAAATAAAGAATAAGAAACATCAAAACATTATATGTATTATATATGACTTTCCATTCACGACTTCTGTTTACTCGAATTAACAATAAACTTACTGATGTTACATCCCAACTATATCGAATCTTTATCGACTAATAAAAGCATCTTAATTATCATTACTATATTAAAAACCTCCTAATTATAATATTCATAGTTATCTTATAGACAAAATTCCCGATTTAAAATTTTGTTATTTGCAAACTACATACTCAAGAGATTATTAAGTTTACTATTTGTTTTCTCAATATGACTTAACTTATTAGAACATATTCATCATTTTGATTAACCTAGAAATGTCATGTAAACGAACATAATTACCAAATAACAAAATAAAAGTTAGGAGAAGTATGTGTATTTTACCCGAAATCGTCACTACGAAAACGAACATGACCACCGCCGGATCGAGACAACGCGTCTTCACCGTCGCCTTCACTTTTCCGACGGACTTTCCTCTCTTCTTTGGACTTCTCTATGGCCGGTTTGTTCTCCGAGATAACACTAAGCGAAGGTCTCCACTCTGCGACCTGTCCAGGTTGACCCGCTACTCTAACGCGTTTCCGCCGCCTTCGCTGTTTCATCTGCGTCTGCGTTTCGTTAGAAACAGAATCATCCTCGGTTGTGGCTGTTTGTTGGAACTGGTGTGAACCAAAACAAGGCACCACAAGCTCCAACAAGAATTTCATATTCCTACACCACACAACACCTGATCCCTCCCTCTACAACTTCTTACGAGATTTTAATCTTTTCAAAGGTTACAAATCTTCGGAATTGATTCTTTATAAAGAGACTAATATTTGAGATCGTATGCCACAGTTGAAGAGATTCGGAGTGGTGAGATTCTCTTTGTGGAACAACGGTAATTTATAGAAGGTAGTCAAGAATCTTAACCTTATGACTCACTCAATTACGTGGACATTATTTGTTGCTTTATTACGAAACTGCCCTTGACAGCTCTTTTCTCTAACCAGGGTTCGGTTTACTGTTAGTTGGTTTACGTATAGATCGGGAGATGAAATAAACTGATAGGCTAACTTTGTTTAGTCATTAGTGCTTATTATCCAAATGCAAATACACATTTAATCTTAGAAATGCCATTTGTTTCACTGGAGCCAGCAACAAAATGGCATGATAAAATGATTGAAACATCAATTAGCAATGAAGAAGAGCGAATAAAATATTGAAGATACAAATAACCCAAAAAAGAGAGACAAAAAATGCAATAAAAACGATGAAAAAGAAAGAGTGATAGGAGATGAGAGATGAAGATTTAATCATTATTGATCCCATTTGTAAAAGCAATGGTACAAATGCAATGATTGTTTTTTTATTTATTAAAGATATTAATTAGTTTTGAAGTAGTTTCATATTGACATTGTCACGTAAATCAATTTTGTTTCCGTAACTGGAACTTGTATTTTTACTTAGTACACAGACATGCATTTTGTTTTTTATTGAGAATAATTTTGGACCACTGAATAATGTCTTTGATTGCCCTGCTTGATAGGTTCAATATTATACATATGAAGCAAATTAGATAGACGTATCTAGTTTTATTTTGACTTTTTTATTATGGTTTTGATACAATTTTGAAATCAACTTTACTCAATAAACGTTCAACAACCGGTCCACAATGGTATATTACTCACAAAGACTTGATTCCTAGATAACCCTCTAACATTACGGGTTAGGAGATCGGTATTGTGATTAAGTGTATGAAGAATCAGAACTAAGAAAAAACAGGTGAAGCAACTCCGAAACCTTCAAAAATCGGCAAAATAAGGTAAGAAGCCAGGCTACGCAGAAGAGTCCTCCACCATCTTCCCAAGTTCCGAACAATTCACAAAGAACTCGACCTCTGAAATTTGAAGTTAGCTGAGATACATCATGGCCTATAGAAGTGCCTTAAACTTGGAGTGTTGGGGAGAGAGACTGCGTCTAATGCTTTCTGCTTCCAAATTTACTCCACCCTCCTCAAAAAGGAAATAATACCATCTTAAGCATGTATAAAGGTCGCAGTCCTTCCATGAAGCATCAACCATACACTTGTAACCAGTAAAAGCCAGGATTACGGTGAACGGTCGAGAGACCCTCTCCTCCTTCTTGTATATGCATAGGCTCCGCATTACCACACAAATTTATACCAATTCCTTGTTGGGCTATATCCCAAGCCTTCGCTTCGGATTCTGCCTCTAGGATTAGGTCCCTGAGATCTTTGTTCTTATTGGTAAAAATCTTTTCCTTTCTTGCTTTCCATAGAAATCAAAGGATCCAGGAAAATATTCTAAACCGCCACCTCGATGGCGATCTCTCGCACCTCGTGCTCTTGCTGTAACGTCTCTTTGAGTTTGGCGACCTTATCATTTAACGAGGATGACTCGGAGAGCAATTTTTGAATCTATGCCAGGTTTTTCGCCTCGCGATCCTGGGCAAAACTTAGCATATTAGTCAATTTGTCAACTGTCTTGCTTGATTCCTTCGACGCCGGATCTGGGAGTCTGGCTTCATAGCCGCCTATACATTTATTCAACGCCCCCCGATGGCATGCAGCAAGCATAAATTATATGAGGAAAACGGAATTATAATTACAGAACAGCAGACACAGAGAGACCGAACTTACAAAACCAAAAGCTTCGAGGGCCTTTGCATAGTTGGCTTTTTTGGACATGTCTTTTAGCGCAGGCATAGCGCACCCCTGAGGTTTGAAATGTCTTAATACAATAGCCATACCATGCCGATCTTCTAGGATTGGGCAGTCCCTGTTATGCGTAAAGCTCCATTGGAACTTGGGGTTGGAAGACGACAAAGCACGGCGATACCGATATGTCGAAACCCCAGAGTCAGTATCCCTGGGAGCTTCAGGGTCACCAGTTTCTTCTTCCTCACGTGCGTCACTTGACGTACGAGCCTGCTTCGGGGAAGGTTCCTCCGAACCAGATCCTTTTTCAACAGCCTCAGTTTGATTGGGACCGGACTGAGGTGGAGGTGGAAGCTCGCTTTTGTCGACCGAGGTCGAGCATTGGTAAACGAGAGACCGCGGTCGGGAGCCACTGCGATAAGAGGATGAGTTCCAACCTTGGAATTTCTTTTAAAAAACGATAAAATGATAAAATGAATAGAGTTGTTTGGTCTTATAAAAATACATAATAAATATACGAGAGCAGGACGTACTAGGGGATTTGGAACTCCGAGACTGATCTGCCGCCGAAGAGCTGTTCTCACCCATAGCTTACTCGTTAACCCGATTGATGAACCTCGATTTTGAACTGTGCCTGGTAACATGCTCGTCGCATGTCCCTATATATAGGCAACTATGACAGGGCATTGATGCGAGAGAATATTCCGTAAGGCCAACAAACTCAAACTCAGAAAAAATCGAGCCGCCCTATCGATGCTCGTTTTGAAATTCAAAAGTAGATACTAAAAGATAAAGAAAATAGGACCCGAGAATCTAGCTCATAAATTCAACATAACTGCCGAACTATATGAGCTGGGGGGCTATTGTTGGTACATGGCCCATTTACATCTCCGTTCTACTTAGGCCCAGTTACAGCCCACATCTTGAACAAAGCAATCTGGCCCATAACCAAGGAACTGCATAATTCGAATAAATACGGGAAGCTAGAGCTACGTAGAATAAGTCTCCCAGCTCCGAGAATTACGCCCGAAGAAGAGGAAGCGGGTGGCCGAAGTCAAATGGAGAGATAAGCGGAGAAAAAGCAGGAAGTAGTTGAGACCTAAATCTATAAATAAAGAGCTAGGTTAAGAAAGAGAGCAGACCATTGTAATATGAGAGAGACGATAGTCGAAAATCTTGTGTTCCAAAAATTAATATAATCATTGTTCCTTTTTCTCTAGTTTTGTTTTTGTCTTTGATCTAATTAAGTTTTCATCTGCTTTAGCCCTTAATTAAATCCGATCTCTAACATCAACAGTCGTGTAGTAATTGATTATGAATACTTGTTAAACAATGTAGATGCTAACTTCTTCGATCTTGAGTTTGTCTTCGAGAATAACTTGAGGTAGTACTCCTTTGTTGTCTAGTTCTGGTAATTTGTAACCTGATGCAATTCATAAATAATATTTTCTGATAGCAAGCTTCCTTCTTTTTCTCAAGAAAGAGAACTTTATGGCTCCAGAGTGTCTTCTTTTGAAGATTTTCTGTCGAATCAAACTTGATAAATCTTATTAGCTCCTATTTCAATCTCAGCTTGTAGTTCTTCTCCTTGGCAAATTGAGCTTTCATAATTGCCCTTGGAGAGCCATGAATCTCCGCACCATAGTATGAGATTTGAACGCTCTCCGACTTGATAGAAAAGGCCTTTGAGGTGGCATTGGACACCGATTGATCTCTTCCTTGATTTGCCTCCTTCTAGATCGTATCATACTTGCTAAAGCCTGTTATCACCTCAAACAACATCAATATAAAGGTTGCTACTTAGTGGTGTGATATATGGCAGAATCCCTAAATTGGGAATTTTTCTCGTCAACAGAATTACTGGATCGAAATTTCACAATCTTGATATAGGGATCCTCCGAAACCTCTTTAGAGTCAGGCAAAGCTCCCTCGTGAATCGCCTCCCCCTTTAACGAAATTGAGATCGTTGTCATCCTAAATATGATTTTCACCGAAAATCGCTTTCGCCTTCTTAGTGGATTATAATAATAATTGTTTTAATTTTGAAAATAAAAATAGCGACTTTTGTTTTTAGAAATAAAATGTTTCTAAATTTGAAGATTCATTTTTTCCTTTTATTTTGTTCAAAATTTTTAATATAATCTTACATAATTTTAAAGTTTTAGATGGGTTTAAAAATTTTGGTTTGGACTTTCATTGAGTTTTTACTTTCGAGTACGTAAAAGTCTTTTTCAAGAAAAAAAGAAGGGCAAAAAAAAACAAAAAAACAAAAAGTACGCAAGTATATATATATAAAACGATTATATGTGAATATGTGATGTTACTTATATCAACATGTGCTTATTGATACGTGGCAATGAGAAAACCCTATAATAAATGTATATGGTAAGAACGTAAATATAAACTCCTGTAGATAAGAACTCTATTAAATGGATCAGATCACACTCATATCTGCTAACGATATAGAAAATAAAATGTTCCAATTTAATATTGTGTGTTACTTATATATATGAAACGAATAACATTAAAACCAATATATATATATAATAGCTTTATTTTGAACCATAATTGAAGCACAGAGAACGACTTATCTAAAATGCAGTCACATTTGAAAGGAATCATACATGCGGCGCAACAAAAACGACGATGACACATCTTTTATAAATTTTTCCACTGAATTAGTAAAAATGATTTATTCTATTTCTCATTAGTAGAATATATTCGGATAGTAGAGTTAATAAGTTAGTTATGTTGTTACTTGTTAGGTGTAAGTAACGGGCACATGTGAATCTAAGCCCTAACCGACACGATCGAATAGAATGAAAGGACACACGTGACTTTATCGAATCATTCTGAAGATAACAAAGTTATGGTCAGGATTATAATTTTATACATCTTAACTTAATTCAACGAGAAAAAGCAACAGATAAATCATCGTCGATTGAAAATAACTTAATTAGAAACATTATCCGATTTAAGATATAATCGCATTTTATTAGTTTGTGCAGTTAAATTTGACTTCTGCCCACTCCTCAAACTAGGAAACAAAGAACAATTGTACACGTTATGGTCGACAATTGTAATTACAACTAACTTTAACGTATAAGGATTAGATCACAATCAAACAACAAAACATATCACTATTATCATAATAAGCTAAGTACAATCCAAAAATAGGCATCGTTTGATATGATGAGTTATGGTTGCATGAGAAAGAGGGAATTGTCTCACCAAACGTAATTGGACAGCGAAGGAATGTTATAGTATGAACGGTATCTCTTTGCACATATTTGTTTCCTTTTTTGTCTTTATAATATTTATTGCATAAGTTTATGTAAGCCATGAATATTTTTGATATTTCTTTTGGTTTTTTGTTCGGTCCACATGTTATACAAATTCTCCGTGTAGATTCTAGACAGCTCCACGTGAAATTGTGAGAACTCAATGTTGTTTTGTTGTGGCCCAATGACTTATTCCCATTTGTTATAATCACTTTTAATGTACGTATAATGGTTGCATTTAAACGTAAATTGCGAGTTAGTGATTGGCTAATGGCTACGGACCCATTGGCCATTGGGTTTTATGAAAATGATCTGTCAGATTGAGGCTTAATTGTTTTGGTTCACGAAAAATATTGTAGTTGGAAAATTCACTATTAAATGAAAACCATACATTGTCTGTTTTATTGGAGCCATTTTTCAGTATATACAAAATAAACGATATTGTTGTCGACCATAAATCAACTAAACCAAGCCGGGTTTGAATTTGTGAGAGCCCTATCAATATTTTTTTGGATCGGTCTATATACATAAAATCATTCATCCAAACGACAATTAATCTTCCTCTTTAAGAGCTATCTATTATTTCAACTTTTGTCTCCATGTCTTGTTGCCTTTAAGTTGCAGAATCTTTTAAGATGGTGCATATCTAACAAATCCAAACCCTTTGGAATAGATCCAGATACTCAGTCCGTAACAAACTTCAGGAAAGTGAGACACAACATCAGGACATGAGAGGACTTAATTACATAGCGTACAAAATATAGTTATTAGAGCTAACATAGATATTTTTATAAGATGTGTTGTAGACATGGGTCTATGTCTCCCGAGTAAACTTTTAGATAGTTTGTGGCATGATGTCAAAAAAGTGAGGAACATAAGATATGAATTAAGAAACAAATAAAACATTTGATTGAGTCCAATGTTTAAGTTTGATATATGTGAATACATCTTCATTTTAGTATAATTTTACACTTCTTTTGCATTTTAGAGTTTTATGAGTATCGAGTCGCATATTTTCTATTTACTAAGTCTTTTTAGGTGTTTTTTTGGAACTACTTTGGAGATTAGAAACCTTAAGAGGAGTGTAAAAGCAAGAGGATGGAGCAAAGATGCATGAAACCACAAACCAAAACAAGCATGTGACGAGAAATTCGTCCGGGTTGATAACCGATTTGGAAGATATGATGATTCTACTGAAGATAGGTCATTCTCAAGAAGAAAAATCTGTGAATAGACTAGACCAATCGGTCTCACATCCTGAAAAAATGCTGTGACTTCAGTAGACCGAACAGACTTCCAAGAACGATTGATCTGAAGCATGAGACTGATTGGTCGGTCCCGCCATGCATGTTCCGAGGAAAAAACTCTGTATTTGATTTCTAAGTTTACCTAGGTTGATTTAAGTTGTACCAAGTCAATTTTTTGACATACAGAACTAGTTTGGCCGTTTTTGAAGACTACGCTTTGACTTTTTGAGTTGGGAACTTTTTCATAATTTTGTATGCTTCAGGGAGACAAATCTGTACTCTAAGGATTTCTGAGAAGATTTCTGAACCCGTTTTACTTTTATTTTAATTTATTCATGAGTTTAATTTATTCTTTTTACTTGTTCACTTAAACCGTGTCTGAGTAGTTCTCTAATCAGGTTTAGGGTTTTCTTGGGATTTCATGGATTGATTAGTTATATCCGAATAGAGATTATTTTATGTGTTCTTCATCTATTGTTGTGTTTAAAGCTTAAGTTAGAGTGATCACATAACTTATGATCTTAGGTTGTTTAGTGCACCAAAATGATTTTTAAAATACCTGAAAGAACATAGATTAGCAAATTGTCCTCAACCAACAAAAGCTGATGTTATGATATCGAACTTGGATGATAATGCATATCTAGAATTGTAGGTTCAAACAATATTTTACCATCCTAGGTTGCTAGATATAGTAGTCGACACCATGAAATTGTGTTTACTATATAGTAGTGTTTCGAGTTCAAGAATTGGTTAAATTGTTTCCAGAATAGTGATCTAGCTTGCAATCTTGATTTCATGTCAATTGCCATAAGCTTGATGTTTTTATTATTTGAACTTACATCATTTTTTTCTTCATTTTTATTGTGTGAATTACTACCACTTTATTACATCTTAGTTGAAGTTCATTCTAGAGATTGATAGTGTAATTCTTGGTCCTTGTGGATTTGATCCTTAAATACTATTTCTATTGATATGCACTTGCAATATAATTAGAGGTTAAAACTTTGAGTATATCAATTTTTTGGCGTTGTTGTCGAGGACCAATTGTGTTACCTTTTGATCTAAGACTGAACTTAAGTGTAAGATTTCCTTTACTTACGTCTTTATTTTTACTTTCTTCTATGAATCAGATATAGCTAACATGAAAGCAAGCTACTAGCAATGAATTACAAAAGTTGGTCATATAATGACTGGTCATACAATGATCTGTCATATAATGATGAAACATATAAAGAAAAATCATTTGATGAGAGTGTTCTTATGCAAGAACAGAAATTGGAATGTGATGATCAACATGAAGATAATCCAGACCTGACTAGGAAGGATCTAGCAGCTATGATATGGTTGAACCTCCTATCACATAGAGCAGCACTTGAAGGAAGGAAAATCACAATCGATGAGATACAAGAAGCTCATGCTCTTGAGACGGTAATAGGTTGGACTCCACTGAGCCTACTAGAAGGTACATGTGATATGTGTGCATTTCAACTAGTTTTAGGCCATCATTTGTCACCATTTCTTCATAAATCCATCGATTCTACAGAGCATTTAAAATAAATTTTGTTCATATTAGCATACTTAGTGTTTCCGCATCACCATTGCATGCATCTTTGCATTTGGAATTATTTTTGGGGATACTTGGACGCTTTGGAGACTATTCCGGACCAGAGGTGGAAGGATTAAACAGGACTTGGCAAGAAGATTGATATTAGAGCTCAATGCAAGCAAAGATTGGGCACATGGATTAAACTCGGTCTCATCACTCGATTGTCAAGGCCAAGTATGTCATGTTTGACTAACTCGACATACCAACTTGACCACAATGGTCGAATTGAAGATGGATCATTATTCTTCTCAAGTTCGACTAACCAACTCGATGCATATGACAAAATTGGACTCCTCTAAAGATTTTTGTTGACTTTTTGGTTTAAGTATTTAGGGTTAGATTAATGAAGAGTCTTGATGATGTAAGAAGGGTATTTATAACATATCATAGGATCTTGATTACACAAGAGGGATATTTATAAAACACCTATGATGACAAGGTCTGTTAATTGCTTCTCTGAGATTGTGTGTCATGAAAGCGGATATAATAGCTTATGAACTTGTTGCCTAGAGATCCTCTCTGTGTAAGTTTTGTTAAGAAACCTAGTAGACCTAAATGAACTAGTGGTCGATTATCTCCACTCCTCAAGGGCTCTCTTTCTCATTGATTGCTATCACTCTGATTTCTGTCAATTCCTCTATTTTTCTGTTATTACTTTGTTTCTCTGATAATCTTCTTGATTTTAGTTAGGTCTAGTTTATTGCTTTTAACTTCAGTGTTTTACTTGTTTTATTGATCATTTAAGTTGATACATAAATCATTATATCTGATTTGCTTGAATTAGATTGGTCCGAAGATATATTGATTGCTAGTAGTTGTACCTTATTAGAGTGACACCTTATGTATTGCAATGAAATGATAGTGCATAGGGATAACTGATAGTGAAAATCCTTGTACCAACATGTAATTCAACCTTTGAAATTGATGTTTTTGAAGAAATTTTATTGCCATGCATTGTAAAGACAGTCTCTAGTAATCTCTTGCACATCAATGAATGCTTGGATTTACCATGCTTGAGATTAACTTCATTTTTTCATCAAATGCATTTGATCCTCTAAGTCATTCGAACATCAAAGAACACTTTGTGAAATATTTTGCAACTAAGGTAACTTGGTCTAATGAACATGTGGTTCTGCCATCATGGAAAATTGTCTTTCTTCTTGCATATATTGTGTGTTGTGAAAACAGGAGGATGAACAAATGACTGCTAGCTCAATCGTTTGATTCTTGTGATTAACATGTTGTGCACCCACGTCAAGATTGAGACGTAAAACAAGCACGCTTGTGATGCAACTGCATGGTATCCTTGTAAATATTTTTTTTTTTCTCTTTATTTGGTTTACTTGTAATGTTTTTGGTTGATGCTAATTTCATGAATAATAGCTGAATTGATTGAGTTTTGAGCCAAAAGAATGAGCTTGGATCAAAGATGCGATGAAATGGGTCAATAAAGCGAGAATCTTGGTCAATATTGGACCTCAAGGTAACTTTCTTCATTCTTTAGCACCAATTTTTATTATTTTTGCTGTGTCTTGTTTTGTCCTCTTTCTTGGGTCTACTTTTTCATCAAGACGATGAGAAGCAAGTCTGAGATAAAGGACCATTTGCTGATAATCATTTGAGTTTTTTGTTTTTTTGGGTCTTGCAATGCATTAAAAAAAACCATGTAGTTGAATGAGCATAATAGTTGAGTCTAGAATCATTTAGTATTGTATTGCATATGCATAGGGAGGAATTATAGAATCACCTTGTTAGGAGCTTAGCTAAATACTTAGCAAATGTCTTGGTTAGTGAATGTATTTTGTGGTTGAGCATCTCTTCTTCGAACTTGTAAACTTGTGCTTTGACTTTTTGATCGTGAAACTCGTTGAATGGATGATACTTGCTTAATTTGATGCCAACCTTGTGGTTAATGGACTAAATAAATCTTAATTATCTCACTTATGAGCTTTAGATGCATGACCATGATTACCAAATACACACTTGACTTCTTTTTACCAATTTGCCACCCTTGATACTCGAAGTGGCCATTTTCATTCTTAAAATGGTTCCCTAACCTTAAGTTTTACCCATTTATTTCAAACCCCTTGTGATTTGATTGAGTGAGGCCTCTTATTGATAATGCTACCATATGCAAAATCTTAAAAGTATAGGAACAACAATGATTGGCTTCCATTGTTTGCTAGTATAAACAATCATCATGGCTAGTTTTAAGTGGGTTGAATTTTGATTGTGGTTTGTGTTCCTGGTGGGACTAAGTAGAGATTTGCAAAAATGAAGTGAAATGGGAATGGGGTGTTCGATTTTGGAAGCATGTGTTTGGCTTGGTTTGGTTTGAAAACAAAAGGAAAGAAAGAGAAAAGAAGAAGTGATAGCATTATAACTTGAGAAGTTACCAAAGTAGTATAGCTCTTGATGTGAAGTAATGAGAAAAGAAATCCTCTAGGTTGAAAATGAAAAAGAAGAAAATAAATAAATCAAATAAATGATTAGAGTATTAACAACAAAAAGAGTTAAGAAGAGGTAGTGACTAAAAGTGTAAAGCAAAATGATTTTCAAAGTTTGGATGATATGATGAGCAAAAGGTAGGATGATAAGAATCTATTTGGGCTTTGTGTTTAGACTATAGGCTAAGTTTGGGTAGAATGGAAGCTATGATTTGTATGTATGAATTGTTCTTGTCTTTGCCAAATTTTGCACAATGTCTAGTATTCCGTTTTTTTTGGGAGTTAGTTGCCCAAAAAGCATTTAGCCTCCTTGCACTCACATCTTTAGTGTTTTAAAACTTTTTTTTTACCAACCCGGTTTGAGTTGATTGATTCTCATTTGTGAGATTGCACTTAATGTTTTAGATTAATTGAATGTGAAGGTTGGTTGAGATGAGAGTTTGTGGATTCTTGTGAATGTTTGTTGCTTGAAAGAATTTTGATCAGCCTAAATAAGTTAGAGTTCATTAAGAATTGTATTTTTTACTAAGTGTAGTCACTTTCTTGGGTTGTTGTGCTAAGTATTGCTGAGTTCCCTTGATTTTGAGTTCCCGCCTTTAATCGTTCTTTCGGTTTTGTCTCTTTGTTTGTTTGTGGACAAGCAAAAAGCAAGTCTCAGGAAATTGATATATTTGAATATTTTTTTGAGTTTCCATTCATATTTTGCATCATTTCTTTCTTTTAGGATTCATAAATCTTCATTTAATATAACTTTACCATTCTTTTGCATTTTAGAGTCTTCGGAGTATGGAGTTGCAAATTTTCTATTTCTTGAGTCTTTCTAGGTGATTTTGGAGCTAATTTGGAGATTGTAGACCTTAATAGGGGTCTAGAAGCAAGAGGATGGAGCAAAGATAAATGAAACCACAAACCAAAATAAGCATGGGATGAGCAAATGGTTCTGGTTGATAATCTAGGTCGATGAAAGCTTTATTGTGAATGTAATGGGATGAAACTTTGACACAAGATAGCCACAAGAATTATCTTTCATTTGGTGGTGGTTTGAGGGCATTCAGACAAGCAGTTGAGAAGATATGATGATTTTAATAAAGATAGGTCATATCAAATAAGAAAAAGTCGCGAATTGAGCAGGCCGATCAGTCCTCCTCTAGCCCAATCCGTCTCACATCCTGAAAAAATACCGTGAATTCATTAAACTGACCACACTTCCTAGAATGATTGATCTAAAGCATGAGACCTATCGGTCCATCTCTAGACAAATCAGTCCAGCCTTGTTCTACGAAAAACCATGTTTTGACTTCAAAGTTTACCTGGTTTAATTTAAGTTGTACAAAGTCAAGTTTTGGACATATAGAACAATGTTGGCCATTTTGAAGACTATGTTTTGACTTTTTGAGTTGGAGACTTTTTCATAGTTCTGTAAGTTACAAAGAGACAAATCTTTACTCTAAGGATTTCTCTAAACTGTTTTTACTTTTATTTATTCCTTTTGCTTGTTTTTTTTAATATCTGTTTAAGTAGTTCTCTAATCAGGTTTAGGGGTTTCTAGGAATAACATGAGTTCATTAGTTAGATATGAATAGGGATTAATATATGTGTTCTTCATCTATTGTCGTGTTTAAAACTTAAGTTGGACTGGTCACCTAACTTATGATCTTAGGTTATTTAGCGCACCAAAAATGTATGCTTAAATGCCTGAAAGAACATAGATGAACAAATTGTCTTTAACAACGAAACGAAAGGTAAAGTTGAGGTATTTTGTGAGCATATCATTTGGATGATAATGCATATCTAAAATTATATGTTCAAAGGTCATTTTAGAATTTTAGGTTGCTAGATATAATTGTGTTTCGTGTTTAAGAATTGGTGTAATTGTTCCCTAAATAGTTATCTAGCTTGCAATATTATTTTCTTATGAATTGTTCTAAATTTGATGTTTTTATTATTTGGATTTATATGGTTTATTTTCTCCATCTTTAATTGTTTGAATCACAACTACTTTATTACTTCTTAGCGTTAATTCATTCTAGAAATTGATAGTGTACTTTGGTCCTTGTAGATTCGATGCTTTAATACTATTTCGACTGATGCGTACTTCCAGTAGAATTAGAGGTTAAAATTATGAGTGTATCGATCTTCATATCAAAAACTTTTTGATACTAGGGTGCTAATTTCAGCTTAAAGAAGACTTAGTGTTGTTTCTGTTTCAACTTGTGGCGAAAGATAAAAGAATGTTAAAGCATTTCAACAGAACACCATCTACAACCGAGCCACAGCTACTTCCTCCTTCGCTATTGCTGGGAAGTATCATGTGTACTGATATCTTCTTGGATATAGGAAAAGGTTTTATCTTGAAGAAATACCATAAACAAAAGTAGTTCAATCGGTTGACTTTTAGAAGAAAGAGTTTTTTGAGAATAAAAGTAAATGAGGAAAAACCTTAAAAATATACATGCGATAGAAAGGGCGAATATCCAATATACTTACGTATTACTTCAAAATTATCGTATATGTCACTTGTAATTATATTTTTTTTGTCAATAAAGTCAATTTAACAAACACACAAAAATAGTTTAAAAGGCATATATCAGATTAATCATCATAGTTTTAAGTACATATACGTATTAGCTTTTTCAGCCAACCTATTTGCTCTTTGTTCTAAAAAGTGTGCATGAATATTAGTTTAAAAAGAAAACCTTTTTCTTTACATGAGACCCTTCCAATTTTCAATATGTCTTGTTAGTGACGGATATAGAAACTTTATTTACCAGAGACAAAAAAATATAATACATTAATATTTTATAAAAATTTCAATAAATATATACAAACGTATCATAGACGAGTTTATCATTTAAAATTTTTGGATCACTTGCAATAGTCTTTACTCTAGTGACTGGTGGTAAGTCCATTAAAGGCAGGCGCACATGCACAATTATGAATAGAGTTCCACCAGCTACAAAATTTATGTAGGAATTTAGCTAATGGATCGGTCTTTTTGACCCATATTAATATTGTTGTGGACAAAAAAAAATTGGACACTTTTCATTTAATACACATTCAAATTATTTTTCAACATAACACATAACGCAAGACATCACTTAAAAATTAGTATCCAATTGCATGTAGTTGCTTTCACCAATTTCATTAAAAAAAATAACTTCCAACCCTTATTGTAGAAACGGGTAAAATTAAGACTAATAAATTAATACATTTCAATGATTAAATAAAAATGATATAAAAAATCTATGTTCGAGATTATCTACAAGCAAAAGTAAAGAGACAAGAAAATGGATAAAAAATTATATGAAAAAACAACTTTTTAGGGTTTTGACTTCAATTTTTCAAAAATTTATTAGTTTTACTTTAGATTTTGGATATATTTGGATGTGAGTTTATATAGAAACAAAAAACATTTTGATTAAGCGGCATTTTGTCTTACGAAATAGGGGCACTTTTTTTTATGGTGGCATTATTTAAATTAAATAAAAAACTACTTAATAGAATGAGACTATAAATTTTTTAGTGATGGCAAGTTCCTCTATTACCTATCAGATACATCTACCTTGCATTGTTTAACAGAAATAAAAGATGGTGTCCAAACCAAAAGAAATATTGAAGCTGTCGGCTAAGTGGGAAACCACAGTGGCTAACCTTAGATAAAGCAGTATTGCTAAAAGAGGAGTTTATGTTCAAGTTTGCTGCTAAGGTAAATGACAAAGATATGGTAAAGGCTTTGAGTTTTTTTTGTCAAGTGGTTGTGTGAGATCCAAATCAAAATTTTGGAATCAGATTCGTGGAAATAAAGCCCAACAATAGGAAAATTTAATTTGAATTGTTAAGGGGAAAAGTGAGTAAAAAAAAGAAAAGAGATAAGCCTTATCAAATTTGCTCTTTAATTAAGGTATATCTTATTCATTTTTTCATAATTCTGCGCTGACTTGCTTACTCTCCCTTCTACAATCTTCAAACTTGAATTCCAGAGCAAACCTTTCAGTTGCCGGAATTTCTAGAGTAATTTATCAAAGTCTCAAACCAGTAAGAAAAACAGTCTGAATCACTATATTTCGGGGGTTATAAATTTTGGTCTCTGATCCTCTTATCAAGATTTTTGTATGGTTGTAAAGATTTCACTCTCAAGAGTCTGTAGCTGCAAACGTCTTGTCAAGCAGAGCTATATTGAGGAAGTTATGACCAGTCTAAGGTAAGATGTCAAAACTGATTTCTTTTTCAGAAAGAAAACATGTGTGTTTGACTTACTTTCGGGACTCATAACTTTCGTTCACTAATTCTCTAATCGTGATCTTTATATGGTTGGAAATATTTCTCTAAGAAATCAGTCCAGCAAACTGTTCGTTAATCGGAGTTAAATTGAGGAAGTTACAAGCATATTAAGGTAAGAGGCAAAATCTAGTTTGAGTTTCAAACTTTGAGAAAAATTATGGGATTCTTTTTCAAATATGTGTTCGACTTAGCTTGTTTAGGGACGAATTCTGAATAGATCTAAGCAAGAAAGGCTAGATCGAAACTTGTTTTGGATTGAGGACATATCCTGGAAGCCAACAGGACCATCGGATCATCAGATCTATGTAAGATCTGTTCTGTAAATGTGTTGCTTCCTCTGCAAAAATCATCTTTTTTGTTGACTAATGAACCTTAATTCATGTATGTTTCTTGTATTTGAAGGTATCAATTTTTGGAAGTTGTTTGGCTTGTGTTTACTGCGTTTTCGATCAACTCACCGGCCAATCAAGGTGAGAACGTGATCTGCGAGTATTTTAGTTTCAGTTTAATTTTTGCAAGTTTATCTAAATATTATATATTTTGTTAAATATAAATAGATATTATATATTTTATAAATAACATATTAGAGTTTCAGTGACTGTTTGAAAATAAGATAGTTGCTTGAAGTATTATATATAAATATATTGGTATTGTTATATCTCGTGAGACTTGGAATATTGTTTGTGTAAGTCAAGTTAGAAAAGTATTTAAAAGATTTTTAAAAAAGTTTCTTAAAGAGTTGACATGGAGTATATTGAGGTACATGTTGTTGCTTCCATGAATAGACCGATGACATAGAATGAATCGGGTTACGGGTTGCCGCTTACATAAAAAATTGTTGACATGGAATGTATCGAGCTACGGGCTACCATTCCATGAAAAGAATGTTGAAATTGAATGAATCGAGCTACGGGATGTTGCTTCCATAAATAAAATTTTGTCATGGAATATATCGAACTACGGCCTATTGCTTCTATGACAATAGACTGATGAACTGCAGTGGCTCTTAAGTTATCTAGAAGATGGTTAAGCCAATGCGTGTGAATGGTTGCTATAGCCAATCCGACCTGTTTGGTACAACTCGTTGAACACAAGTTGTAAATGCTTGTTTTCTATATATACGATAGATTTGCTTTGATTAGGCTATAGCTTTAAGCCTCAGTGGACAGAAGTGATCTCCTCTATGAGTGTTTATACTCACCCTCCTTTTCCCCCTTTTAGATCAGTTCGAGGTTCGTGAGTAGCTGGTTCGAGTATTCCGGTTTATTGAAGTTTTTGTTTCCGGTTTTATTTAATTCTTTCAATAGCATTTTCCTTTAAAGTTATTTTCTTTTATTTTGAACATTTTTATTTAATAACTTTATGTAAGATTTGGGATCATTATTGAATTTATTTAATAAAGTATTATTTTTGGCACTAAATAACACATTGTCTCCAAAGTTGAGAACATGGTGTTACAGGTTGTATTTCTTTTAAAACCTCAAAAGAGGTACGTAATACATATTGAGAGCAGAATTACACAAATATCGATAGTAACTGATTACAAGATTTTTAAGTGTTCAACTTATCAAATCCTAATATGCTAGGACAATCAATGCATCATAAGAGGTTATCAAACCATAAGGGTATTTTTGCTAGCACTCAGATTTCACATGATCTATCCCAATCCAAGCCAAATTCAATGAAAAAAATTATGTCACAATCACTTCAAATAAAAGCAAAAAAGACAATATTAAAACAGAACAATAGACCAGAAACAGAGCATAAAGAAACAGAGAAATAAGCTAAAAACAGAGCAAGAAAATAGGATCACCTAACAGCAAGGTATTAAGCGATTAAATAAAAGTTGGGCATTAAGGAGTGAGGTCAATGATCTATGCTTAGCTAGAAAACTTTATATTACTTGACAAACCATTTAGGGATCAATCTCAAGCAGTGGATTCAACACAATTAATGTCATTCTCATGAACAATCAACTTTTCTTAACTAAACCAGACCTAACTCTCAATAGCGAAATCTAATCAAGCAAGCATTAAGAAACAATCCACAACAGCCAATAATTAGTCTAAACAATCAATCTCTTGACCTAGACAAGATTGTCTCAGAATTTTCAGTCAAGCATTTCATCTAACATTTGGTGGGTGGATGAATGCAACAAATCAGATTTCAAATAGTTACTAAGAAATAAGCATAAAGATCACTAAATATGATGAGATCCTATCAATTCTAAGCTTAAGCAATCTAGATTCCCTTAGTTCCACATATATCTATCTCATTTCCTCAACACCTAAGTGAATCTACTCTAATTTCATAAAAAATTGCAAAAACCTAGAAATTAAAATAAATAGCATGATGAGAAAGAGCAGAAAGAAATGAACAAAATTAACCAAACATAAATTGCATAAACTCAAACATCCAACAAAGATCTAAGGAACAAAGTATGAATACATGAGGGATAAAGAGAGAAAAACTTTAAAATTGAGCCAAAAGAGTAAAATGAGGCCTAGATGGAGAACTCAAAGTTGGACTTGAATGGTGGGTTGGAGGCGTGTTTTTGCTTCACGAAAAATACGCCTCCAAGGGTGCACTTTGAGTGGAGGGTGGAGGTGTGTTTCTGGACCTCAGAATCATCAGAACTCGCACGTGTACTACGAGTTGTGTGTGAACGGCATGTGTTTGGACCTCAGAAATTTCACGCCTCTCAGGCAGCAGGGCGAGGCTTAAGGAAGAAGTGTCTATTTTCCTTCCTTTGCAGCATCTTCTGACCAAATTCATCACTCCAGACCGATCTTGCTAGTCCTCATGTTCATTTGCATCCAAAACGCTCCAAAAAGCTCCAAAAGTACCTAGAATTCACTCTATATGCAAAATGTATGCAATGCAAGTGCGAAATGAAAAAATAAGCCTAAAAGGACTCTAAAGTGATGCAAATACTATGATATGGATGCAAAGTAAGCTAAATAATGGCCCTAAAATGGGGTAATAGACTGACACATCGACTCTCCCAAACTTAGATCTTGCTTGCCCTCAAGAAAGTGCAAAAACCTAAGAAGGAGAAGAGATTGCAATGCACAGGGAAAACCTTACTTAAAACATCCAACCTAATAGATTGCGAACCGTAGTGAACTTGAACTCTATTAGGATGATTACGATTTACTGACCTATATGCTTAGCATCCAATCTAAGGTGTCTATCAGAACACACTTGACTCCTTATTTCTAGAAGTGTAGACCTGAAAAGGGACTAGAGATCAAAGAACATATAGTTCAACATCCTTTAGCTTAACATGACTTAATTCAATTAAGCACATTTGTCATTTCTTGTTTTGGTTCATTTTTAGCACAAGCTCATGATTTTTGATCCACAACCGATCAGAGGTTTGCATCACATCCTTATGAGGATCCGCAAATGTGAGAGGGTTGCTTCATACCTTTTTCTTAGCATTCTCAATGAAATACGAAAATGTACGGGTTTACGCACATTCCCGCTCACCTTAGGCATCACTGAATGAGCTGCATTTATAAGAAGATTACCTTTAGTTCTTGTCAAGCTAAACTCAAGGAAGGAGCAGTCAATGCATCTCAAGGCCCTAGATTGGCAAATTAAATTCAATTAGAAGTAATCAAATCAGGTTCTATCCAGATACACAAACAAATGCTCCCTCGGTGGATGATCTACCATTTAGCTTTCAAAAGTTCACTATGGTTACTAGCCAACAACCTAACAAAGTTGCCAATCATAAGCAAGGTAATTCCCAAAACACAAGTGTTGATGCATGATTCCTAAACGAATGCAATCTAGACACAATACTAAATGAATAAAACTACATGAACACTCTGTTTTGTGGAATGCATGTCCCAAATTTTTATGCTTTTTCTATGCCTTAAGTGCTATGATATGCAATGAAATATGTTGAACTGAAAAATCTTAATGGATTCTTATAGCGTAGATGATATGCATGATGTACTATGGAAAACAAACTAAGAATCACATAACACAAGATTAATATCCCCTATGACCCTCCCCCAAACTTAAATCACACAGTCCCTTGTGTGCATAAAAGCTTGAAGGTTAATCCTAGGCCATTAATAAGAAAAAATGGCAAAATGTAGTGGTATATACAATGAAAGGAGTAGAGGGATACCTGGTAAAGGCCAAGGAAATTGGCTGTGGAGGTATTCATGCTCTCCAAAGTGCATTTTTGGGCGTTGGGGTGGGAGGACTCGAAGGTCATCTTGGAGTTGCCACTTCGAATGTAGCTAGTTTTTGGATTGTTAGGGATATAGCTTCCCAAACTGCTGCTAAAAACATAGCACTCGGTTCCATTAAGCTCAAAACCTGAAAAATAGACAACCCATCCACAAGAAAGACTAGAAAAAGATTGCTAAAATAAACAAAAGCAAAATTTTGAAATTAAAATCAAGTATGTACAAGGATATACATGGGAGTTCCTCCCAAGTGAGATTGTATATAGTCTCAAGCTCTACACATTACACCTAATTGGCTTAGGGTGGCTTAGAGTGAGGAATTGGCATCCCCTCTAAAATGATTTCAGCAACCATGAAGAGCTTAACTCTCTGCCGGTTTTCTAGGAGGTCCTCTTCTTCCTTGCTAACCAAAGTAATGGCTCCACAAGGCTTAACCGCTTTGATGTTGAAAGGTTCTGACCATTCTGACTTGGGCTTTGTTGGGGAGAGAAGCTGCTTAAAGCAAATGGCTTTGGACGCTTGTTGCTCTTCACTTTGTACTCCATTGCACAATCCACAAATCCGATTGGTTGCAAAACTATATTTGGCCCAAGATCCAATGGTGGAGACTTGTTCAGCTCCTTAAGAGGCGGATTTTCTATCTCATTGCAAGTAAACAAGGATTTTAAGACTTTTCCAATCAATGACCTCCTCAAATATTGGAATTATTCTACAGTAGTCACTAGCCTTGCCACTCTTAACCACTACAACATGAGGGGGCTTAAAGGGTTTAATATGAAACTTGTTCAAATCCTTTGGAACTGTAGATTTTTGGGCACTAGGAGACTGAACTCGACCTTGGATATGGTGAGGTGGAGTGGCGAGTTAAGAACTTTTTTCTCCTCCCCGTCCTGAATTACACTTTCCTCAGTGTTGGCAACAAGCAGTCAGAACTTGAAGGAGATATATTTTCCATCCTAGAGGGGATATAATTGGAGATACCATTGTTTCTAGTATAAAATAGTCATTACCTCAGTCTGTTGTGGTTCTGGCTGAGCATGAAGAGGCTGGATTGGATGACTGTGATGAATGTGCTGTCGAGGAACGTAGTTGGTGTTGTATGGCTTGTAACCATCACCTGAATTCTGCCTGAAGCAAACCTCTCCAATCATGTCTTTTGTACTCACTGAATGTACCAACAATAATGTGTCCAATTTAGCATGTAGAGCATTAATCTCCTTCATGCTTGCTAAGTCTGAATCTGCTATGCACTCGCCACTACTAGTATAATCTTCTCCATATTGATCATGAGCTTGTGCAAGGTTCTCAATCAATTCCCAACCATCATCAACGTTATTTTTCATGAAATTACTATTGCTTGCAGATGCGGAATTTTGGAAGGACTCCACGATAAAAAGTGCTGAGCAGTGTCTCAATTGGGTAACCATGATGTGGGCACTTAATTTGATATAGCTTTAAGCGGTCCCAAGCTTCAAAGAATGTCTCAGATCTCTCTTACACAAAACCAATAATGGCATTTCGAAGCTTTGCAGTTCGAGAACTGGAGAAGAACTGGGCTAGGAACGCTTTCTTGCATTGATCCCAAGATGTGATTGTACCTGGAGGTAGAGACCTCTCCCATGTATGAGCTTTGTCCTATAGAGAGAATGGGAACAACCTCAGCCTAAGAGCATCTTCACCAACCCCATTCAGCCCAGTAATGCCATGAAGCCTCTCAAACTCATCCAAGTTATGAAGGGGATCTTCATAGAGCAGATCATGGAACTTGTTGTTCTTTATCATCGAGATTAAACCACTCTTAATCTCAAAGTTGTTGGTTGGAATAGCAGGTGGGACAATCCCAAGTCTTGAAATGTGTATGTTGGGTGCATCACCACTCTCCAATAGTTCTTGGCCATTGAACTTATGGCCTAAGTGCAGTAGGTACACCATCATCTCACCCTTCTGGTGAAGTGTCATCCATTACAAATTAGAAAATCAACCCAGATAGCAGAGCTCAAAGTGGTAGCAGCGAGTCTTGGATGCGAGTGTAGGAGCAAGTGCAGCAGAAGTTGGGCCTCTTGATGTGTAAGGCGAGGTGTAGCTACGAGGTGTCCTGTAACTCACCAAAAACAATGAAAATAAGTTAGTAACCCCTGTGTCCACGAAAAGTAACCAGAACTAGGTCTCAAGAGATCCAAATTTCCAAATGTAGCAAAGGAATACACCCAGTTGGCAACGATGCTAATTTGATAACAAGATTTTTTAGTGTTCAAGTTATCAAATCCTAATATTCTAGGACAATCAATGCTGCATACGAGGTTATCAAACCATAAAGGTGTTATTGCTAGCACTCAGAACTTACATGATCTATCCTAACCCAAGCCAAATTCAATGAAAAGGATTCTGTCACAATCACTTCAAATAAAAGCAAAACAGAGCAATATTTAAAAAAAGAGTAATAGACTAAACATAAAGAAATAGAGAAATGAGTTAAAAACAGAGTAAGGAAATAAGATCAACTAACAGAAAGGTAATAAGCGATTAAATGAAAGTTGGGCATTGAGGAGTGAGGACAATGATCTATGCTTAGCTATGGAACTCTAAATTGCTTAACAAATCTTTCAGGGATTGATCTCAAGTAGTGGATTCAAAACAATCAATGTCATTCTCATAAGCAATGAATTTTGCTTAACTAAAAACCAGACCTAGCTCTCATTAGCGAAATCTAATGAAGCAAGCATTAAGAAACAATCCACAATAGGCAATAATTAGTCTAAAAATCAATCTCTTGACCTAGACAAGATTATCTCATAATTTAATTCAGTTAAGCATTTTATCAAATACTTGGTGGGTGGATAAATGCAACAAATCATATTTCAAATAGCTACTAAGAAATAAGCATAAAGATTACTAAATTTGATGATAACCTATCAATTTTTAGCTTAAGCAATCTGGATTCCCTTAGTTCCACATAGATCTATCTCATTTTCTCAGTACCCAAGTGAATCTATTCTAATTTCATAAGTAACTTCAAAAACCCAGAAATTAAAATAAATAGCATGATGAGAAAAAGCAGAAAAAGATAAACAAGATTAACCAAACTTAAATTGCATAAACTCAAACATCCAACAAAAATCTAAGGAACAAAGTATGAATATATAAGGGAAAAAGAGAGAAAAACTTTAAAACTGAGCCAAAAGAGTAAAATGAGGCCTAGATGGAGGGCTCGAAGTTGGACTTTGAGTGGTGGGTTGGAGGCGTATTTTTGGACCTCATAATCATCAGAACTCGCAGGTGTACGGCGAGTTGTATGTGAGAGACGTGTTTTTGGACCTCATAAATTTCACGCCTCTCAGGTAGCAGGGCGAGGCTTAAGGAAGAGGCGTCTATTTTCCTTCCTTTGAAGCTTCTTCTGATCAAACTCATCACTCCAGCCCGGTCTTTGCTAGTCCTCACGTCCATTTGCATCCAAAACATTGCAAAAAGCTCCAAAAGTACCTATAATTCACTCCATATGTAAGATGTATGCAATGCAAGTGCAAAGAATGAAAATAAGCCTAAAAGGACTCTAAAGTGATGCAAATGCTATGATATGGATGCAAAGTAAGCTAAATAATGGCCCTAGAGAAATTTGGGAACAATTTATCATGGGTCAGTTCCATGGTAATATTCCCTTTCTTGGAGCTCTTCATGGTATCCTAAACGGAATCTGGAACCGGAAGGACAAAGATATATCCATCTCTAAAGCAGGTGATAAATTAGTTCTTATTAAGATACCTAACGCTACTACACGCAAGTGTGTTTGTTGTAAGAAATATGGCATATAGAAGGTCAAGCAATGTTTGTGGCTAATTGGGAACTAGGTCTTGACTTGGAGATGCATGAACTTAAGGAGGCTCCAACGTGGCTATATTTTATGGGAATTACATCACATTTCTTCTCAACAAAAGGGATCGAACACATTGCTTGCAGAGTGGGTGAACCTCTGTTTTTGCATCCCAACACAGCCAATAAGAGTCGCTTAGTCGTTGCTAAGGTTTATACCCTAGTTGATCGTGTTATGTCTAAGTTAGGTAAAATCAAACTGATTGAAGTATCAATCCCATGGCTACCTCCTCTATGCTCTCATTGTAAGGAGTTGGGGCACTCTATTCGCATATATCCTACAAACACCTAGATTGTGCTCAACTTGCTCTTTTACTAGCTACACAACAGTTTTTTTTTCTAGAGCAAAGAAGTTTCAAAAATCCCAGTCTAGATTACCTCCAGATAATCATTTCCTCCAGTGCAACTTGCTTCTAACCAGCTAAGTTTGCTTCCAAATCAACAAAACATGTGAGCTCAAAATTGAAGGATAACCTCTAAAACAATCTGATCCAATCTCTTCTATAAGAATCTCATTATCGTTGGATTAACATTTGAGAAACAATCTTGGGGAAAAACCTTTCCGAGTAAGTATCCTTTACCTCCTTGAAATCCCAGAAGTATGCTTCTCTTCCAGTCTCTTGTAAGCCTGAACTCAAAGCCAGCTGAATATTAAAAAGCCGAAGAGTTCTTGATCTTGTTCTTAAAATAACAAGAAGATTACTCCCTCTATCCCCGCTTTTCATTTGTTATCTTCTAATTATGCGACAAAAAGCAAAACTTTTGACGAGATAGATGAGAATTCAGATTTCAAAGAAGAAGAATAAGAAATTCAAAATGAGGATGAGAGGAAATTAGTTTCAGAATTGGGCTATTAAGACTTTTCCTAGTTGGGAGTTCGTAGGGAATTATGAGTTCTCGGAGTGAGGAAGGATTTACGGCTTATGGGATAAGGCTGTTCAAGTTTAAGTCTTGTATAAATCTGTTCAAATGACCATGTGCTTGATCAAGCTTCCGAATCATACTCAGCCTTTGATTTTTTCTTTTGTGTATGCATTTACCTACAGAGTGGCAAGGATGGATCTATGGGAGGAGCTGAATATTATGTCCTAGGATCAAGTTATACTAATGAATCCTTGGGTGGTTCTTTTTGACTTTAACCAGTCACTAAATCCTTGTGATAGTTCGGTTAAGGGAACAAGGTTACACTAGGCACGGTAGAGTTTTGATAATACTTAATGAATGCTGGATTATTTGAATTGGTTTGTCAGGGTTACATTTGGTGGAACAACCAAGAGTCAAATCCAATTGCTAAAAAGTTTGACATATTTTTAGTAAATGATAAGTGGGAGCTTTCTTACCCTCACTCTTTCAGTTTGTCTGGAGAGGAATTTCTCGGATCATACCCCAAGTTATTTAATTATGGACTCATCAAATCCTGATAAAAAACCTTTTAAGGTCTCCCATTTCTTGCTACAAAATAAAGAGTTTTTTCTTTGGTTATTCTAGTTTTGGTCATCTAATCACTTTTCGGGGACTAAAATATTTATCTTATTTAAGAAGTAAAACTTTTGAAAGGATAGTAGTAATTAGAATTGGAGAACAGGGTCTTGGATGGTCATCAATCATTGCTGCTTTGCCAAGCTAACTTTAGAGAAAATACATTATCGGATATAGCTAAATTAGATAAACTTGCTCACCAGCTCAACTTAGCACAAGCAGAGGAGAAGTTCCTCCATCAGGCAAAAGTCCAATCGATTAAGCTTGAGGACTCAATCTCAGCCTATTTTTATAGATTCATCAATTCTAATCGATATAAAAATCAAATCCATTACTTGTTGAATGAGGAGAATGAAAGACTAGAAATTATTGACTCGATTCAGGCTGAGTGTGTCCATTACTTTACATCCTTGTTTGGTACAACGTCAACTACTTTCACTGTTTAGCTTCAGATAAATCTTTATTAGAGGCTGAGGTTTCACGAGAGGAGATTAAATCCAATTTCTTTGCTCTGCCAGCCAAAAAATCGCCTGGACCTAATGGTTTCTCATGGGAGTTTTATAGAGCTTCATGGAGTATTATTGGTGATGATGTAACTAATGTTTTGCGTGAGTTCTTTATATTGTGCAAACTTTAAAAAATAGTAGAGTTCGACTGTCATAGCTTTGATTAGGAGGGTGCAAACAGGTTTAAAGATTTTAGATTGGTTGTCTCCAAAATCATGGCAAAAAGGCTACAATCAATGATCTCAAGTATGGTTTCCTCTTCATAATCTTCTTTTGGTAACGATAGATTGCTTGTGGAAAGTGTCCTTCTAGCCACCGAAAACTTGTTCAAGGGTTCAATAAGAAAACAGTTTCTCCAAAAGGGATGCTCAAGGTTGATATTCGAAAAGCATTCAACACAGTGAGGTGAGATTTCTTGCTTCATATTTTGACTGTGGCAGAGTTTCCTATAAAATACATCAAGTGGATGAAGGAAATCACATTTTCTTCTTTTTCAGTGTGTATTAATAGCAGCCTGAAGGGACAAAGGGGCCTTCCTCAAGGGGACCCAATCTCTCCATCTTTTTCCTGATTGCAATGGAGGTATTTGCTAATTTCCTACATGCATGCTTTACAACAGGTCACATTGGACTCCATTCGTTGTGCAAGCAGCTGAGGATTAGTCATCTTTCATTTGCAGATGACTTCATGATCTTTTTCAATAGTAAAGCATCTTCCCGGCAAGGTATGTGTGACTTTTTGAAGCTGTTTCACACCCTATCTAGTCTGACTAAAATAAGGAAAAATCATCACTCTTCATTGTCGATTTAAACCATTAAAAAGCTTCCTCATTGCATACTTTTGGATATAGTCAGGGTGAAATGCCAATCAGGTACCTTAGATTACCTATAATGCACAAGAGGCTTAGAGCTGCAGAGTATTCTCCCCTCATTGATAAACTTTCTACAAAGTTCATATTACCTAAGCAAGTCAGTTATCTACATTTTGATGAAGCTCTAGTTAGGAGCATTTATTCTTCCAACCTTCGAGAATAACCCAATTGTGTACTTCCTTCCTTTGGAATGGAGATATTACAAAGAGAGCTATTGCAAAGGTCTCTTGGAAAACACTTTTCCTATAAAATCAAGAAGGAGATTTGAGCCTTAGGGACTTTAACCAATGAAACAAGGTACTTAATCTGAAACAGAGTTAGCTAATCTTTGCATTTATTGCATCTCTTTGGATAGGTTGGAATCATGAACATATGCTAAAAAAAAGAAACTTTTGGTCGGTATCCAGTAAGCTCATTAATTCTTGGTTATAGAAATCTCTGCTAGGACTACAACCTCTAGTTAGGGTATTTTTGATATCCAGATTGGGTGATGGAAAAATAGGGAGTTTCTGGGATGATGATTGGTTGGATAAAAGACCTTTTCTCAGCCAATTTGATTCCTCTGCACCTCAAGGGTTTAATATTCCTAAGTAGGCAACAATCTTTGAGGCTCTCGATGAGTTGAACTGGAGACTTCCCCCTGTGAACTCAAAAATTTAAGGAGCTCAAGAATTCAGATCAATTCTTATACGTGTTCAACACCAAGGGATGACGATGGTCTTGATCTCTATTAATCCATCTACTTTCTACTACAACAACCACATGGAATCAGATTAGGTACATTGAACCTCTGAAACCTTGGATCTCTATAATGTGGTTTAGAAGCTTTGTCCCTAAACATGCTTTCACCTCTTGGACGGCAAATCTAAACTGTCTCCCCGTCAGAACTCTATTGGTCAAATGGGTATGAATTTTTTTGATGCTTGTTGTGTTTGTAGCTCATTCGCTGACTCTCGAAATAACCTACTCTTGTGGTGTTAATTAGCAGAAAGTTTATACCCTTTTCTTCTGCCTCAGCTAGAGCAACACCCTTGTACCTTTGATTCATGGTCTATATTTATGTGTTGGCTTCAATCAGCTCCAAATTGTCTATCTGCTACACTAAAGAAGAGGTGATCTCAAGCTCTTGTCTTCCTTATTTGGAAGGAAAGTAATAATAGACTGCATAATATCGTCTTCTCTACTGCCCAAAGCATTACCTTTCAGCTCGACCGCATAATCTAGGATATCTTACTTGCTCGATTGTCCCTCAAAGAGAATAACAAATTTGTTTTTCAAGTTTGTGAATTGTTAACTTAACTCAACTTTTTGTAATTAACTCTACTAAAACTCTTTAGTAGCTATTAATTTTAATTCATTTTTGATAGCTTTTTATTTTATTAAGTGTCACTAAAACATTACTAACTCTTTTGTAAGTAACTCCTTTTCATATTGGTAATAAATTTACATCTTAGCAAAAAAAAACTAAGTACTAGAACTAAGAACATGAAAAAATTATGATGGAAACTTTGTTGCATGCATCTAATCAACTTCCATAGAGTCTTGGATAAATTCATGAGAGAAGTCAATATTCAAAGAAATCAGGACCATAACTTGGTCATCTATAGCTCGAGTGGTACGCACCAATATTGATAGGAGCCTCGGGCAGCTGGGAAAGGATAAGAATCCTTCGGTTTTTGATCTCGGTGAGTCCGATTCTAATGGAGACTGATTTTGGCGGAAATGGGCGAATGAGAATCACAAAGGAGAGTGATGATTCTTTTGATAATCTTGTCAGGCTTGCAATCCTCACAAGACTGAACTCGTCTCTCATCTCGAATCCTCAGAGAAGACTGGCAGCTGGGTTTTCTTTTGCTAAGATAAAAAAGGTTCGTTCTTTATTGATTCTAAAAACTAAGTATAAATACCATAGGTGGAGCCTTAGAAATGGTTCAGCGGCTGGGAGCCTTCTAGGGCAATTTATTGGTACAAACTCCAGAAAAGGAAAGAAGCTGGCGCAACACCTTGAACAAAACGCAAAGCAAAAGACTCAAAACGACAAGACTCAAAAATGGGTCTAAATAAGACAAGTATGTTTGCCACAAGACTCGGCAACTAGTACTTGTTTGGACCTAACGAACCTAGACATTAGACTCAAACTAAGGCTGGATAGTGTTGGGCGAACCTGCAAGAACATACATTAAAGCACAAACTACATGGGTCGAAGAATTGTTACCTATGGTAAAGGTTGCGGTTGAGGCTGAGCTTCCCCTAGTACAGTCTATGGTCGAAGCTAAGCTTCCCTTAGTACATCAAATGTTGACCTCTCCGATTATTGAAGGGTTGAGTCATGATAAGTATATCTCGGCTATAGGCTCGATCAATTTGGGTACCTAGCTGATTGGATCGCTGAACTTGTCAGAAACGGCGATGGCTTTCTTGTGCGTATCTGGTCCTCACGTATGACTCGAATTTGTTGTATTGTTTGGGAGATTAACAGATTATTGTCCATGGCCTCATCAAATATCATCAAGAATCAAGACTGAATTTTTTTAACTTTACTCCCTCCAAAAGGAAAATAAACGATCCAAAATGATAATAAAATTATTCCCAAAAGAAAGATAGATGGAAAGGTTTCTCTTTAGAAAATGAGGAATTAGTGGACCAATCATAGTTAATGCTAATAAGTTCAAAGTCCATATCAATGCAACAAACAACAATTTTTAAACTAGAGAAGAATGATCTAATGCTTATGTCATGAAATCCATAATGAAACAAGATATTTATATGCACAAAAGGTATAGGAAACTTAAGTTGAGATCTTTTAAGTAGTCTAGCTTATCTTACTCAAACCGATGCTTAACCCTTCTTGAGTTTCTCTCTCTAGTGAGAGGAGATAAATAGGCGATTCAATCCGTGAACCTCCGGTGGCTCTTCCATAAAACTTGATCTTCTCTCTTCTCTCACTTCCATCTTTTAGATAGATAGATCTTGAGTTTGTCACTTAGCTAGGCCGGTTACAATCCGGATTCTGGCTGATTTCTTTCTGAATCATATCGGTTTCACTTCCTCTTTTCTGTTTTTTCTTTTGCAGGTTGTGTATAGATCTTCCTTTGTTCATCAATTCTCTCAGGAGGAAAGTCTGTTGATTTAGATCAAGATTACATGTTGGCATCAAAGGATTTGGATATGAAGTTCATCGTTTTAAATATCTATGACGATTGCTTTTTGTGCTTGACCATCGGTGGTTGCATTCTCACTGTCGTCTACTCATCTTGGAGAGTGATTCTTCAATAGCTTCCATGGTAGTTGTGGGTAAATTTCAGGTCCAAGAATTGGATCTTGAGGCGTTGGAGTTTCACGGGATAGAAGATTGAAACTGGGAACTTGCAGCTCTATCCGGCGGTCAGCGATTCTCACCTTTTCAAAGCACAGATCGGAGATTCGATGAACAGGCATGACAGGCAGATTTGCGGTCAGAACTTGCCATCTCTGGCAGCATTTTCTTAGCATCAAAAGTTTCATACGGGTTTTTCCAAAGGTATGGGAGACTAAACCAGAAATCGGTGTTGTTCTTTCAGTCAGGCGACTTGTATGCATGAGTCAACACGGCATCGATAAGTTACGGGCCTTTGTTTAGTCCATTATTAAATTTACTTGTAACGCATGTGTTGTTTTGACATTTTTTGGGCTCCTTATGTTAATAAAATGTGATGACAAAAAAAAGAGTTGTCTAGCTTTATATTAGATCTGCATAGATCGAAATAAATCATCCAAGAAAAAGCGAAATTTAAATTTACGTATTGATGTAGACAAATTTTAAATTAGACCGGCTCAAACATTGCTTATGAGCAATAGTTTTCTTATTCAAACATGCTTTTTTTCTCTTTCAACACTCTACAACATATATTTTCCTTTTAATAATATTAAAACAAATATAATTTAACTTAAAAGTTTTGGATAAAGAAATTTTAAAAATATAAAATATAATTTAACTTAGAAGTTTTGGATAAAGAAATTTTAAAAATATAAATATCAAATAAAATTTGGAAACATGTCCATTTAATCTCTCTCTCATTTCTCTCCACCAATTTTTTTATTTTTTTAATTGATTCAGTATAGTTGAATATTCAATACTCTAACTTGCCACATCGTTTTCTTTATTCAACACCTTCATTATGAGATGTTCAATAGTTAAATCTTTTATTCATCACCGCCATTATATCTAGTCTAACCATAAAAAAACTTAAGACTAACCAATAGATTTAATTGAATATAACTATTAAATTTTAAGTACAGATAGATGCCCAGTACAAAATAATTCAAGTGTCTAAAGCAAAAAAAAAGTTGAAGCCCATTTAAAACCACATCCAAACTTTCTTTATTTTTCCAACTTGATCATCATGTTATAATGGACCGTGTTTTTTAGCTGATAGAGAGTAATTTGTGTGATTTTGGTACCAAAAAATAGTTATACAAAGATATTTTAGGAATCTAAAACCTTATGAAAAGAAAAGATTTTGTTTTAGTTAGCAAAAAAACATTACTTGGAAGATTCAAAATTTAACTTAAAAGATTTAAAGGGAGTTTATTCAAGGTGGTATTTAAATGGATTTAAAAATCCTTGCAAAATTATATGTTATTCAATTATTGATTTTCAAATTCAATTTAAAATTATGTGTTATTTGTTATATCATTTGTAAATCATACTTAAAATCACCTTTATTTGTTCTATTATTTATATCATTAAAGTTGCCTCTTATTCAATATTATACATTTGAGTTCGACAAAAAAAAATTATAGATTTGAGAATGTATTTGTATTTTAATAAATTTGATTGTAGATTTCCCTTTAAAATACAAAGACTCAAATCTTTACTCAATAGTTGTTATTTTACCTAGATTCATAAATCTCAAATAGATTTCTAAATCATACACATTGAAAAAACTCCCTAAATGTTGAAAAGAGCAAAACACCTAAAATTTGGATTTTTTTTTTTTTTTTTTTTTGCAATTTTCTCTAAATTTTTAAGAAAAAGTTTTGATTTTTAAATAGGCTAGTTGCCAAATAGTGCTTCGTTTTTCTTTATTTGACTATAAAAGAGTATTGTAGCGATTGAAATTTGAAAGAAACAAAAATCGAAATAAATAAGTCAACTTTGTTATCCTCTTTGATATATAACATTAGCTTAAAAGCATACAACAAGAGTTGGATATGGATGCTACATGCCTGTAACTCCCTAAATTAGTTTTTGAGTAATTTAATAAACTCATCTAAAAGTAAAGTATATAATTTAATAGGATCAATTAAGAATTCAATTTGATTATACAATAAGAACAAAATCATCGACACAAAAAAAAAAAGAAGAAGAAGAAGAGAGGAGATGCAGATCGGTCGCTAATTAGGTGAGTTAATATCTCTCACTAACAAACTTTTATAAGTGTACACTTTCAGTTTAAGAAACGTGAACAGAGAACAAATGTCAACACCAAAGAAGAGCCTTCAAAGACTAGAGCTTTTGCTTTACACTCTTCCCTTTCCTTCTTCCACTTGACAAATAAAAAACATCAAAACTCCATTTTCGTGCCTCCAAAATCATCCCTTTTTAGTCTTTTCTCAAAAGCCAAATCTTTCATTCACCAAAAATTCCATCCCTTTATCTCTTTCCCTCTCTCTTTTATTCATGCGACCCAAAAATGGAATCTTTAATGAGATACGTCTTGGTTCTGTTTTTGTTCTTCGTCGTTTTCGTGGTGCCTCTTCAACATGTTTCGTCAGAATCTATCAGCAGAGCGGATTTTCCAGATGGGTTTGTGTTCGGGACAGCTTCTTCAGCTTACCAGGTGACATTCTTCTTCTTCTTCAAACTGATCCAAGAAAAAAGGAATATCTTATAAGAGTTTGACAATCGCATTTTCTTGCAATAAATTCAGTTTGAAGGAGCTGTGAATGAAGGAAACAAAGGACAAAGCATATGGGACACGTTCACAAAGAAACCAGGTATCAACGAAACAAACCCAGAAATGTCCAGTTTTTTCAGTTGATTTAGTGCTATTGTTCTTAATTTACAGGAAAGATATTGGATTTCAGCAATGCGGATACTACAGTAGATCAATATCATAGGTTTCATGTACGTAATACCTAAAAAGCAAACATTTGTTTGACTTAAGCTTGAAGATACCTGTAGGCTTGCTTCTTTACAGAGCAATCTGATCCAAACAATTCTAAGATAAGACGCAACAGACAATGAATGAGAGAATCTAAGAAGCAAGAACCTTTCTTTCTTTGTTTCGTTTTATTTTTTGCTAAAATTTTGCTAATTACAGAGTGACATAGACCTGATGACAGATCTGAGAATGGATGCTTACAGGTTTTCTATATCTTGGTCAAGAATATTCCCTAGTAAGTCTAAATATCCAGCTGCGATGAGAGTTATGTTTTGCGTTTCAAGGGTTTGTTAAAGTCAGGTTTTAAACAGATGGAACAGGGGAAGCAAACCCAGAAGGAGTAAAGTACTATAACAGTCTCATAGATGCTCTATTAGCCAAAGGAATCAAACCTTATGTGACATTGTATCACTGGGATCTCCCACAAGCTTTAGAAGACAGATATGAAGGATGGCTAAGCAGAAAAGTTGTGTGAGTATATGATCTTTGGATAAAAAAATGTGAAATCTTGATATGTGGAGATGATGATTACCAAGACGGAAATCTTAAACAAAAAAAATGGTACAGGGATGATTTTGAGCGTTACGCATTCACCTGTTTCAAAGAATTCGGAGATAGAGTGAAGTATTGGGTCACTTTCAATGAGCCACACGGGTTAGCGATCCAAGGCTATGACACAGGGATACAAGCTCCAGGAAGGTGTTCGCTTCTGGGACATTGGTTCTGTAAGAAAGGGAAATCATCGGTTGAACCGTATGTTGTAGCTCATAATATTCTCTTGTCTCATGCTGCTGCGTACCACACCTACCACAGAAACTTCAAGGTAAGAAAACAGAACAGAAGAATGAATGATCGTCTTATGATTCTTGGTCCAGAATGAAATGTGGGAGTTTCTATATGCAAGGAAAAGCAACGTGGTCAAATCGGGATAGCATTAGATGCAAAATGGTATGAGCCTATGTCTGATTGTAATGAGGACAAAGATGCAGCTCGTAGAGCAATGGATTTTGGAATCGGATGGTAAAATTTAAGATCTTTCTATCTGGATATTTGCATTAAAAAGAAGTTTAATAGAAAAAAAAACCAAAAGTGACAGAATAAGTTCTAAAACAGGTTTATGGATCCTTTAATCAATGGGGACTATCCAGCTTCAATGAAGAGTCTAGTGGAAGATAGATTACCTAAGATAACACCAGAGATGTCTAATACCATAAAAGGGGCATTTGATTACATAGGAATCAACCACTACACGACATTATACGCTAGGAATGACAGAACTCAGATACGGAAACTAATTCTGCGAGATGCTTCTTCTGATGCAGCCGTTATTACAAGCTGTAAGACACACCAATTCTCACTACTGCTACAAAACAAAAGGGCTAAGCTGATGTTTCTATTCTCTGTTTGGTCCTACCTGTTGTAGCTTTTCGTGGAGGAGTACCTATAGGAGACAGAGTATGTTTTTTGCTGAACTGACAACGTTCACTAACCTAAACTAGTTCTTCACGATGACTAAAGAATTATCTAATGAGGAATGTACTTGTAAAAATCAGGCAGGATCAAGCTGGCTACACATTGTCCCATGGGGAATCAGGAAACTGGCAGTGTATATTAAAAACGTTTATGGAAACCCTCCTGTATACATCACAGAAAACGGTAAGTATCTCAAATCCCACAAATGTGATTCTCAGAATCAGATTCTAACATTGAGAGGTGATCATATTATTGCAGGCATTGATGAGAAAAACAGTCTATTCATTGACATGGAAAAATCATTACAAGATGACAAGAGGATTAGCTTCCACAGAGATTACCTCTCCAACTTATCAGCTGCCATAAGGTAAGCTTCACAATGCAGAGATTCTTCCACAAAGTCTTGAGTAAAATGAAGTGTGCCCAAAAGTTTTACTTTTGCAGAAATGATGAGTGCGACGTAAGAGGGTATTTTGTGTGGTCATTGCTAGACAATTGGGAATGGAACTCGGGATACACAGTCCGGTTCGGGATCTACTATGTTGACTTTAAGAACAACCTCACAAGGATTCCTAAAGCATCTGCTCAATGGTTTCGAAACGTACTTGATTCGGCACGGATTGATCTTATCATTTCTTCATCAGATTCCAGCAAGCTTCCGCAAGAGGCAACATAAACAAATGGTATCACAAAGGACTACAAATAACAATAGAAATGAGATATCAAAAACAGAAATAGAGTAGGAATACATACACACACGGATCATTCATACAATAGCTCAATTCTCAGGATTTTTTATCTTTTTTTCTTACACTCGCAGATGATTCAAGCAGAATTAGAGCAGAATCAAATGTAATTGATAAACCCCATTTGAAATGTGAAATGAAGGGTGGTTGAAGATTTGAATTCCAAAATTAGGCACAGATGGATCGATTAGGGTAAATGTGTTTGATGCGATTGAGACAATTAACCCGAGAGTATCGAATCAGACCAGCAAACCAAACCAAACCTGCATTTTGTTTAATTCCCTGCAGTTTTGTTTTCGGTTAGTTGCTACAGTATGTAGTAGACAATGTTCAAAACAAATAATTGTGACAAAAGTCTTTGGAGGAATGTCATTACTCTTTGTGACTATTAAGGTGCAGTCTTTTGTCCATTTTGATGTTTCATTTGGATGATCTGTCAGGATGATATTTTTTTTCTCATCTGAAAACTGTATCTGGATGATAAATTATGTTTCTTTGTGCATTTGTATAAATGAGATGGAAGTAGTTTGTAACAAAAAGACTAAAAAGGACATGTTTTATGTTAAAAATGTAACTAAAGAGGAGAGAGAATAAAAAAGAGGAAAGAGAGTAAATAAGAAGAAAGAGTAAAAAATATGATAGAGGGTAAAGTGAGGAGAGAGAGTAAAATGAGCAGAGAGAGTAAAAAAAGAGGAGAGAGAAAGTAGAAAAGAGAGAGAGTAAAAAAGAGGAGAGATAGTAAAAAGAGGAGAGAAAGTAAAAAAAAGGCAGAGAGAGTAAAAAGAGGAAAGAGAAAGTAAAAAAGAGGAGAGAGAGTAAAATGATGAGAGAGAAAGTAAAAAAGAGGGGAGAGAGAGTAAAAAGAAGAAGAGAGAGTAAAAAGAGGAAAAAGAGTATAAAAAGAGGGGAGAGAGAGTGAAAAGGAGGAGAGAGAGTAAAAAAAAAGAGAGAGAGAGTAAAAAGAGCAGAGATAAAGTAAAAAAGAGGAGAGAGAAAGTAGAAAAGAGGAGAGAGAGTAAAAAAGAAGAGTAAAAGTAAAAAGAGGAGTAAAAAAGAGGAGAGAGAAAGTAAAAAAGAGAAAATAAAAAAGAAGAGAAAAAGAAAAGAGAAGAAGAGTAAAAAAGAGGGGAGAGAGAGTAAAAAGATGAGAGAGAAAAAAAAAGAGAGAAAAAGTAGAAAAGATGAGAGAGAAAGTAGAAAAGAGGAAAGAGAGTAAAAAAGAGGAGAGAGAAAATAAAAAAAATGAGAAAGACAGTAGAAAAAAGGAGAGAGAGTAAAAAAGAGGAATGAAAATAAAAAGAGGAAAGAGAATAAAAAAAAAGAGCGAGAATAAAAAAGAGGAGAGAAAACGAAAAGAGGAGAGAGGGTAAAATTTTAAGAAAAATATGTACTCCACATAAATAATGAAATAAAAAAGATATAATTTTCAAAAATAATAAAGAGTTTTTTAGTCTTTTTAAATTCTCTGCAAGTTCATCTCCATCCGGATGCATCATTCAAATTCATCTGAAATTTTTCAAAATTTTGGATAAGTTTGATAAAATTATTCCGATGTTCCATCCGGATGAAACACATTTAAATGTATAAAAGAACAACAATTTTCATCCTTATCCAGATGGATCATCTGGATAGACAAAAGAACAAGGCCTAACTAATATTCCAAAACAGCTACAAAGTTAGGTGTCGGATGCAAATCATTAAAAAGTAGCATCTTTTTTACCGAAAACCGATCCTTATGTAAATTATACTAGATTATGAGCACTACAAACATCTAGTGAAGGAATCTATGATCAGATCCATATTGGTTAAAGAGAGTGCTGCAAGTAAGAACAAATTTACTCCAGAAAATATCGTTTGGCACAACCGTTTTTACCAGATTATAGTGATCCAACCGACTGGTGTAAATTTGAGTTCGGACATAAGTGTACATCTACTCACACAATTCTGTTTTTGCATAAAGATTATGTAGACAGGAAACAAATGATAGAACATCCGAAGGATTCTTTTATTTATACAGTAGTAAAGAATCCAAGACGGTTCCAAATCATTCAAAAGAAAAGAAGAGTTTTATTAAGTGATAACGAAGGAAAGGGAGCAAGGTACTATCGGCGAATTTAGGAACCAGCCATCTTAAGCACGTTTCAGAACTACCATGAAGATGACGGCCACAGCTAATCCAAACAGAGTACGAGGGTCGTTGAACAACGTCTGTTTCTTGTCTTTTCCATCCTCTGTACCTGATCCTAACCCAAACAAGCCCCCGAAGTAGGAGGAGATGTTTTCCATCAGCTGAACCACTTTCAGCTTCACGCCTTGCAGAATTTCTAAGAATTCCATTGACTTTGCTTCAATGGCTTCACACTCAGTCGTGCTCGAACGTTCAGATTGGTCATCATTCTCAGATTCAACCTGAGAGGAAGCTACTGAAAATGCAGGAATTTTATAATAAGTTGCTTTATCATTGAGATATTAAACATCAACAGACTTAGTAACCATGGTTAACTTCTCTTTACCTGTATTGTTGGTCTGGAGAAACTTCATGAGATCCTTATTTTCCATTACAGCATCCCATACTTTTGGGTCAGATGCAATAGAAGCAACAACAGTCTGTAAGAAAGAGAAACAATTTAGACTCTCAAAACCATTGTGTCGACAACAGATAAGGACACCAGCGAAGCTTAACCGAGGAAAGAAAGGAATTCTATATACCTGCGCAGCGGTGTTTTCACTCAAAAAAGCAAAAGCTTGAAGAGCAACTTGTGGAACAGCTGATTCAACAGCTCGGTTTTCAGAAGATTGAAAACTTGATAACATTTTGGAGACAGAACCACCTTCACATGAGTCTGCCTTGGCAGAGGACGACTTCGAAGATGACATATAAACCCTGACAGATGTTGGATAATCAATGATCTAGCTAGTTATACAAAGATATACGAATAAAAACCAACGTAGATGTTTATAAATGTTTCGAAGAGAAAGATCCTTGTTTTAACAACATACCCCTTCATTATAGATAATTCCTGCATTACAAACTGATAAATTCTTCTACTTTACCGAAATGTAACAAACGAGAAAGATGGAAATGACAAATAACTAAGATCAATCCTAAGCCTAAATCCATAAAATTAGGTCAGTTGATGAACTTTAAGTCCATAATACAAGTTTAAGAGTCGAAATTCAGCAATAGCTTACATATCAATTGCCTCTTTGAGATCTTCAGTGGCTTCCTTAGCCTCCTGGAGTGTAGGAGGCTGCTTGCTGAAAACAACCCTAGGAAGTGGCTCCTCTTCGGCAAATTCCCAATCGTCCCAAACCGGCCTATGCATAATCCTCGCGTCTTCATCGACAGAAGAATGAACCACCGATGAAATTGAGGCCGAAACCGGCTTCGACGAGGCGGCGCTTGTAACCTTAAACTGCTCAGTCGCGGGAGGTAATCCGAATCCTCCCCTGAACCCTCCTTTGGCGACACCGATTCCAGCCACCTTCGCTGCCGTCGTCATCGCTCTTCCTCCTCCCATGGTTCTGAATTGCAAACGAATCGGTGACGATTACGGGAATTGCAAACGAATCGGTGACGATTACGGTAATTGCTTCTCTCGATTTTAGATATTTTTGAAGACTGTATTTTTACGATATCGATGAAACAATTTAAAAAAGGAAGTTCCTTATCCACGAAGATAAAATGACGTCACATCTAGATATGGCCGACATTTAGTATTAATTATCGTAATTAGGGCCAAATCTTGTAATCAACATTCACTAGGTCAAAGTTAACCTAATTAATGAATTTGTTTGTTCAGTCCATTACTTCAACCCGATTCACTGCATCATACATTTCCGATATTATTCAGTAAATAATTTTTATTGATTCAGAATAATCTGTTTGAAGATCAAGTAGAAATAAGCAATTATTAAAATTAAATTTTAAAAAAAATCAAAATTGAGAATTTAACTTTTCAATTAAACAAAAGATAATTGTCATCTTGCATAAATACAAAAATCGGCAATAGTTATAGACAAGGGGTTTTGTCATCCTAAGCCTTTAATCTTGAATCAAGCATTAATAAATAATCCTTGATGTTGGATGATATTTCCAAGCCACCCATCAAAAAACTAGGGGAAGAAGAAATAGAGACAACACTTGTATCTCTAATTTGAAAACCTTTGAAAGAGGAGTATGTGATGTCCTCAAATCCAAAGTCAGTTAGGTAGCATGGCCTAGAAGTGACATCACTGACTTCAATGTCTCGTGATAGCATGGCCACCACTCTAACATTGATGATCTCAACACATGAGATATTTGTGTGCACAGCAGAGCAATGTCAATCATGTGTTTCGCTTCTTTTGTGTTGTATACATTTGATTCACGATTTTTCTCATGTAGATTCCATGTTTGTATACAAGAAATATACAAGGATTATCAATTTTGTCATTTTACAATCTCAATTATAACAAATAAGGACTTACCCCATTCAAGAAGATATCCTTTTTCTTCTTCCAACTTTTCATTTAAGTTTTGCCTTCCACTCATTAGCTCAAGAACCACAACATCAAATGTATACACATTTGCTTTCTCTGTTAAATGTCCACGTATGGCATACTCTGGCGCAAGATACCCACTACATTAGCACAAATAATATGTGTTTGTTTAATCAATAATTTGTGTCCCACCACAATTTGTGTCCCACCACAATTTTTGTCCTACAACTAGAGGGAAGGGTTTGGGCATTATTCACATCATCCCACCCACTCAGGTACTTATGTGGGTTTTTTTTTTGTCATCATAAAGTTTTGCAAGTCCAAAATCAGATACTATTGGGACCAGTCCAGCATCAAATAATATGTTGATGACCTTCACATCCTTGTGTACTATATGAATACTCGCCTCCTCATGGAGATAAACTAGACCTCTAGCTACTCCCAAAGATATCTCAAAATGAGTTTTGACCAATCTGGATGTAGAGTATTATTCCCCGCAACATTCAAACCAAGGGCATAATGAATGTTTTAGCTTGGTAGAAGCAGAGATAGATAAGTCATGTTTCTGTTTATTACCAAATAGTGTGTCATTGAGACTTCCATTAGGAAGGTACTTGTATACAAGTACACGATGATCTCCTTCAAAACAGCTCACCCGTAAAGTTTTACTAGGTTGCAATGTAAAACAAATATATATATATATATATATAGTTAACGATTAATTATATATATATATATATATATTATGCATAGCATGTAACATCATCTAGTATATGTATATTTTTCATTTTAAAAATGTAACTTTTTAATATAATACCTTTTATTTATAGTTAGATTAGGACTGAAAATTACTCTTTGTTAGAATTGATTTTTCAACAATTAATATTCTCAATTTTCTTTTAAATTATGATTTCTTTTTAGATTAGAATTTTTTTTTAAAATTAGGATTATGTACATAGATAGATAGATAGATAGATATTATTCAAATATTATATATATATATATATTGTTTTAAATGTAATTTTTAATATAACTTTTTCTTTATTTTACACTCAGTAAAAGATAAATATTTATGACTATACTTTTTATTTTATGATAATAAATAAAGATAATTATTAATAATTATTTTTATGTTAGGATGATGGATAAAGATAAATATTTTGTTATAACGCAAAATATTGAATAAATCTATTTATATATATGTTTTATCTATTTTTTTTAAAAAATAGATATAAACAGAAAATTTTCTGATCATTTTGACACGTGGAATCATCCTATTAGCGAGTAACTTTGAAACCAAAATTTGTATTATATGACTATTTTTATGTTAGGATTGTGAATAAAGATAAATATTTTGTGGTAAAGGTAAATATTAAAAAATCTATTTATATATATGTTTTATCTATTTTTTTATAAAAAAGATAAATATAGGAAATTTTCTAATCATTGGATTTTGACACGTAAAATCATCATGCTAATGAGTAATTTTGAAACCTAAACTTAAATAATAAAACATGATATGGACCCATGCGTTGCACGTGTTTTCTGAAATTTATATATATATATATACTTAATGTATTTAGATAATATATAAGAATGTCATTGGTTATTTATTTTTGAGAATTAACTTTATATAATAGGATTTGGAACTCAATTTTATATAATACTATATATGGATCCGTACGATGCACGAGTATATATTTATTAAATAATGCTTAATATATATTTTGAATAATGTCTTAGAAATTTATACGTTACTTTACAGTTTTGGATGGTTCAGTTTGACACATGGAATAATCTCTTTATTACTAACTTCTAAAACCCTATTTTATATGATATGATAAGATTTCAACCTAATAATTGTAAAATAAAATAATAACACATTAAATTAAAAAAATTTCACATTCTTTGTTCATTTTTCTTGAATGTTCTTGATGTAAACGAAAACAAATTAATTAAATTGGAGAAAGCTTGAAAAGTTGGAAGGTATTGAAAAATTGTCTA
>OVBA01000442.1:0-67185 GCA_900406435.1 Lepidium aucheri | reverse complement strand
CCGTGCATCAAACCCAACCAGGGCATGGTTCGGGTGCGAGGCAAAGGAGAATGGATGGGAATGCACCGTGAAAACCGGTCGCGGCTCGCACTGCGTGTACCCTTTGCGGAAGGAATCATTTCGGGGAATGTAGGGTGGCTTCTGGATCATGCTTTAGGTGCGCTGGTACAGATCATAAGATCCAGGATTGTCAAAAGGAGGAATCAAAGGCAAGGAATGTTCGTACGGAGGAAACAAGGATGTGCTATAACTGTGGGGAAACAGGGCACATTCGAGCTAATTATCCTAAGCCGCTTAAACCACCAGGGAAACGGCCAAGGGAGGAGTTGCCACCACCACCACCACCGCCAAAGATATCAGCTGTAACGCCTAGAGCATACTCGTTGGTTGCGCATCCAACCGACCAGACCACATCACGACCGATCGCTGGTAAGTTCTGATCATCACCGAAATGTTCTTCTGTTTGTGAACTTGATTGCTTGTGTAGTGTGAACTAGGATCCTTAGTGTCTAAATAATCTTGTAGGGACCATAACCATGGGTGGTGTGGAAACCCATGTGTTGTTTGATTTCGGGGCATCACATTGTTTTGTACACCCGAGAATGATCGGTATTGGTGAGTTTAAGAAAGCACCTGGAGTAAGTAGTGGAATGTTAGTCCGAGTAGTTGGTGGGCAATTAATGGATGCCTTAGGGGACGTTGAAAACGTTTCCGTGCTCATAGAAGGAGTGAACATGCCGACTAACCTTCTGATTTGTGAAGTAGAATTATACGATGTGATCTTACGAATGGATTGGCTTGGAAAGTATAAGGCATGCATAGATTGTTATCGTGGTGGAGTTGAGTTTGAGAATGGAGGAAATTGGTTGGTGTATCAGGGAATCCAACCCACTTCAGGTAGTTTGATTGTCTCGGCTATCCAAGCGGAACAGATGCTCGAGAAAGGATGTGAGGCGTACTTAGTGACGATCTCAACGGTCGAAGTTGGACCAAGAACAAAACTTAAGGACATTCCAGTAGTGAATGATTTTGAGGATGTGTTTGCAGCACTCACGGGATTACCACCAGAAAGGTTGGATCCGTTCACAATTGAACTAGAACCCGGAACAACGCCTATCTCCAAAGCATCATACCGGATGGTGCCGGCGGAGATGGCTGAATTGAAAAGACAGCTTTGTGAACTAATGGATAAGGGATTTATAAGGCCTAGTAGTTCACCATGGGGTGCACCGTAGCTATTTGTGAAAAAAGAAAGATGGAACATTCAGGTTGTGTATCGACTACCGCGGATTGAATAGAGTGACCNTAGAGTGATAGTAAAGAACAAGTACCCTCTCCCTCGAGTGGATTAGTTATTGGACCAACTCAGAGGTGCTACTTGGTTCTCAAAGATTGATTTAGCTTCGGGCTATTATCAGATTCCAATTGCAGAACATGATATCCAGAAAACCGCATTCCAAACAAGGTATGGACATTATGAGTTTGTGGTTATGCCATTTGGGATGACCAATGCACCGACTGCCTTCATAAAACTAATGAACAATGTGTTCAGAGAATTCTTGGACGAGTTCGTGATCATCTTCATAGATTATATCTTGGTGTACTCTAAGTCCTCCAAGGAACATGAGGGTCACTTAAGAATAGTTTTGGGAAAACTATGGGAATACAAACTGTTTGGCAAGCTAAGTAAATGTAGCTTTTGGCAAAGAGATGTAGGATTCTTGGGTCATGTAGTCTCGGATAAAGGAGTGTCCGTGGATTCAAAAAAGATAAAGGCAATCTCGAGTTGGCCTAGACCCTCGAATGCAACAGATGTAAGAAGTTTTCTAGGATTGGCTGGTTACTATAGACGGTTCGTTAAAGGCTTTGCAAGGATGGCTCAGCCTATGACTCAACTCACGGGAAAGGATGTCCCTTTTATATGGACCGAGGGATGTGAAGAGAGCTTCACAAAACTTAAGGATATGTTGACTAGTACTGCGGTTTTAGCATTGTCGGAGCCAAACGAACCGTATGTGGTGTATACGGACGCATCACGAATGGGATTGGGCTGTGTGTTGATGTAGCATGGGAATGTGATCGCTTATGCGTCATGACAATTGAGGAAACATGAGGGGAATAATCCCACTCATGACTTGGAATTAGCTACAGTTGTTTTTGCCTTAAAGATTTGGCGATCCTATACTTATGGTGGGAAGGTCCAACTATTCACGGACCGTAAGAGTTTGAAGTACATCTTCACTCAACCAGATCTGAACTTAAGGCAAAGAAGATGGATAGAACTCATAGCTGATTATGACTTGGTCATAGTATACCACCCAGGTAAAGCAAACTTAGTTGCGGATACACTAAGTAGGAAACGTGTAGACATGGTCTCTGAAAGGGAGTTAGGACGAATTGTAGACATGGTTGGAACCTTAAGGTTGTCAGCCTTAATGGTGGAAGAAGAACCCTTAGGCTTGGGGGATGCGGATCAAGCTGATTTGTTGACTAGAGTCCGGATGGCTCAAGAGAAAGATGAGAATTTGAAAAAGGCCACAGGGAACAATAAAACTGAATACCAAACTTTGAGCAATGGGACTATTTTGGTTAATAGTCGTGTGTGTGTTCCTAATGATCAAGGATTAAAGGATGAAATCCTTAAGGAGGCACATAAGTCTAAGTTAGCAATCCACCCGAGATCGAAAAGATGTACCAAGATTTGAAAAAGTACTATCATTGGACAGGAATGAAACGAGATGTGGCTAAGTGGGTATCCGAATGCCTAACTTGCCAATTGGTAAAGGCTGAACACCAAGTTCCTAGTGGACTATTGCAAAGTTTACCTATCCCGGAATGGAAATGGGATATGATAACGATGGATTTCATCACGGGATTGCCCATGTGATAAAAAGGATTCAATATGGGTAATAGTGGACAGGTTGACAAAGTCCGCACATTTTCTTGCATCAATAGGACGGATAGGGCTGAAAGGTTAGCCGAGATCTATATAAGAGAGATCGTTGGGTTGCATGGGGTACCCGCAAGTATCATCTCGGACAGGGATACTTAGTTTGTTTCAGCTTTTTGGAAAGCTCTTCAAACTAAGTTAGGGACAAAGGTCCACACAAGTACAGCCTATCACCCACAAATGGATGGACAATCCAAAAGGACAATCCAAACACTCGAGGACTTGTTGCGGGCAAGTGTGTTGGATTGGGGAGGTAAGTGGGAGGAACACTTACCTTTGGCTAAATTTCCTTATAATAATAGTTACCATGCTAGTATTGGATTGTCACCATATGAGGCATTGTATGAAAGGCCTTTGCCGAACCCCATTATGTTGGACACAAGTGGGGGAGCGTAGTATCTATGGAAGAGACTTCATAGAGGACACAACTGAAAAGATCCGAGTGGTTATTCTCAATATGAAAGCGGCTCAGGATAGACAAAAGAGTTATGCGGACAAGAGAAGGAAATCACTTGAATTTGAAGTAGGAGACTTGGTTTACCTCAAAACCGTATCGTATAAAGGGAAGGAAAGGACTATGCGATCAGCTAAGTTGGCACCAAGGTATATGGGGCCTTATAAGGTTCTGGAAAGGATTGGAAAAGTGGCATATAAGATTGAGTTGCCCATAGAATCGGAAATGTTTCACAATGTATTCCATGTCTTAATGTTAAAGAAGTGTTTAGGAAGTGGAGAACGATTTTTTGAGGGAACCCCAAGGAACTTAAGAGAGAACTTGACAATTGAAGGGAATCCAGTCTGAATCCTAGATAGAAAGATCAAAATGGATCGTAGAAAGAAAACTCAAATGGTGCAAATAGAATGGGATTGCGATGGGGAACTTGAGAGTAGTTCGGAAGCGGAACTTAGGATGAGGGAAAGTTTTCCCAATTTGTTTGATACCCAGATGGTTGGACCATCCACTGTTTAGATTCGAGGATGAATCATATGTAGTGGAGGAGAATTGTAATACCCATATTCGGTAAATCCGTGAAAAATCTATGTGCGGTATGAGAATGCGGTACGAACGGACGAACCAAACAAGGCCATTTGGTATAGTCGAGCCAAGGAAGGACATTGGAAGCCTAAGGAATGATTAAGATCAAGAAAAACCATGGAAAATAAGTTAAGGAGGGAATTTAGGACAAGATTGGTCGGATCGGACAGCTCGGTCGGATCAGACAAGATCGGGCAGGACTGGTCAGATCGGATAGCACAGTCAGATCGGATAGGATTGGTTGGATTGGACAGCATGGTCGGATCAGACAGGATTGGTTGGATCGGCAGCATGGTCGAATTGGACAAGATTGGTCAAATCGGATAGCTCGGTCGAATCGGACAGGATTGGTCGGAACAGACTGCACGGACCACACAGTCGGATCGGACATGCGCGGTTAGTTTGGACAAAAATGTCCGGATCGGACGAATTGGTTGGATCAGAGAGCTTGGTTCGGATTAGATATGGTTAGTCCGAGCTTAGACATGAACCTCCTAGGTTCGGATATGTTGTGTTTAGTCTTGAACAAGTTTGGTTCGTGAGAGGTCATGAGTTGTCAATGCAAAGATAAGGGTTCTCGTTTGGACAAGAGTTTATTAGTTGTCCGAATGAGTAGTCTAATGGGCCAATGAAAAGAGCAATGTGATATGGGCCAAGGATTGTTTGTTATGGGCCAAAGGATGTTTAAAAGGGTTGATTAAAAAGGGGCTTAAGCTCGGCCCAACTAAAGGGATTAGGATTAGAGTTAGGCTAACCTAGAGGATATAAATAAGATCCGAATCCCTCTTAGGAATAGAATCCGCAAATTAAACCTAAAGTTAAGAAAGAGAGAGCTCGTAGGAAGGCTAAGAGAATCGATCTAGTGGAAGCAAAGAAAGAGGTTGAATTGAGTTGAAGGTTTTGCTAGAATTGGCAAATCGAAACCCATAGTGCAAAGAGAAACCCGAAAGAGAGCTAAGGCAAAGGTGAGTTCGTGACCGTGAGGTTTAACCTAGAATTTGTGTTTGGTAATAGGTTGAATGGAATCCTAGAATGGTTAGGTTGAATGGTTAAGTGTGAAAGGAAGGATCATGTGATCAAAATTGTGATTGTGATATGAGAACCTGAGGGTTCGTTTATGTGATATGCGAACCATGTGTTCGAACTCTGTGACTTGAGAACTTGAGGGTTCGTTTATGTGATTTGAGAACCTGAGGGTTCGTGATATGTGACTTAAGAACCTGATGGTTCGTGATATGTTAAGAATGATGCTCTGAATTTAAAGGTTACTTTAGCTGATCTGGAAGTAACCCGAGTAGTTAAACTAATCGATTAGTTAACCCAAAAATCGTGATTGTTCTCTGGTTTATTTGATTTGTTATTGAATACATGTTCTGGTTATAGCCTAGTGGGACGGAATGACCGAACCACTAAGCAAATTTGTTTGCTTATTCAATCTGCGTGAGTGTAGGTAATGCCTTAGCCAATGATCGGGAAAGTGGCTAGTAGAAGCGAGACCAAGGCAGGAGGGAGAGGAGGTGGATTTAGGGATGAAATTTGGGGGTTTTATTTATGTTATTTGAAGTTAAACTTGATGCTAGAACCGTTTTTATTATCGTTAAGTTATCGATTGATTTTGAACATTGAATTTAGTTTGAATAAGAATGGAACCGAATTTTATTATGAACTGATTGGGCTTGTCACATCTCTTGAAATCGAATTTTGACTTAGTGAATAATGGAACTTGAAATGGTTAAGTGTAAGGTCTGCCCAAGGCCTTACTAGAATGTGTCGGGACTTGAGTTTAATGAGTTGGGGTGTTACAAACCTCCTATTACAGAATTATGTGGCAACAGTTCGACAGTAAAACTCAATGTTGGAAGCCATTCAATTTAAATTGGTACCTCGTCACCAAAATCAGAGTGCTGATGTACTAGCAGAGAAAATTCTAACCATGTCCGACTGTACTTGGTCAATTTATAATTCATGTCCAGATTTTTTTCAAACTACCGTAAACTGTGACAATGTATTCTAAGTGCAATAAGTAATAAAAGTAGAAAAAAGAACTGACGATCTGGATCCCCTTCAGAAGCTTCAGATAACACCAAAATTACACGAACTATTGCTCTCTTTTAATTTTCCCCTTAATAAAAGTATAAAATTAATTCCCCCTATCACAGTTTACATGTTAAATTGATCCACAACGTTGGTCTGTTAAAATGAACCAAAAAATTGTAAAACCAATTTATAGTTTGTGGATCTCTATGTCAAACCTTGAACTTTTTTGAAACATAATCAAGTTTACTTCTGGTGCTACCTATATTCTGATAACACCATTTTTTAACAATGTCTGATTCATAAAATACACCATTTTAACATCATCAAATTCATGAAATACACAAACAACATACGACAATCATCTCTAATATCTAACACAACATATGACTCAGACTAAGAATTTATTGATCAACATCAAAGCATGAAATACACAACAACATACGACCAACGTTTTCTACATCTTCCACTCAAATTCACCAAGCATAAGGTGAACATTTCCTAATATTTGAATCTCCATCTTCATAAGCTCTCTATGAATCTCCTTTTTTTGCTCATCAATTGAGTTGGATAATCTCTCTACCTCAATAACGAGCTTCATCCTCCCATAGAAAGACATGCTTGTCGTTAGCAAGCTACAAGACAATTCGAACATCAATACATCCATTACATTCATTTCAGTTTTTCAATTCATACGCCTCTAACCTTTTTAGCTACTGCTGATGAACATTGATGATAACATCGATTTGGGTTGTGTGAAGACTTCTAAATCTTGGCAGTAACTGAAGCTCCACACCAACACATTTTTGGAATTCTGGCACCAAATAATCCTCCTCCGCAGTCTGTCGTCGATGAACCACTTGAAGCTCCTCTATCATTGCTCATTTGCATTCACGATTCTGAGATATTGCAAAAATTAGGGTTCCTTTGTCAATTTGGAATAAAAGCTTACGGGTCGGGTTTTAGTTGTGTTCGGATTGTCAAAATGGTTTAGTATCATGCGGTATAAATTGGTTTTACAATATTTTTTTTTCAATTTAACAAAGCAACGTTGGGGGTCAATTTAACATGCATTCTATGATAGGAGGGAATTAATTTTATACTTCAATCAAGGGAGAAATTAAAAGAAGGCAATAGTTCATGTAATTCTGGTGCTATATATAACTTTCAAGGAGGATCCAAATCGTGAGCCCAATAAAGAAATACAACTTCTATTCTTTATGATATTCAACAACTAAACTAATTATCTTATTATTCCTTCTTTTCTAATATAAAAAGGTACGTACGTTATTTTTATAAATTTTTTATACAAACTTGTAAAACCCAGAAACTTATAAAAATTTCCTTAATTTCAAGACAATATAATATGAGTATTGATAAAAGGGTTTTTGGGTCCTAAGATCAAATCAATTGAGCATAGTGGTAAGTAAATGGGAATTGTCGAACCAAATACTCAGAGATGTTGGCAAGCAACCTATCTAATATCTAATCCTAGTTCAGGCAACCTATCAATCTGTCACAAAGATAGGTTACGATATCAAGCAAGCTCTCAAACTATGCAATAGGACAAAATAAGCTAAAAGACAAAATAAGAACAGAATTTGAAAATTCAGCACTAAGCTTGGCCATATGAGAAGAGATCGGAATTCAAATCATGCCTAGAATGGCGAGGGGATCAATGGATCCACCTCCGATCACGCTATCCTTGAGATCCACACGGATCTACTCGCGCCTCATGGATTGAGTGCGGAAGTAGGGTAGATCTAACTTGCATAATCATAAAGAACTTAACTGAAATTGCAGAAAGTAAAGATGAAGAACAATATAAACTTAAATCACAAACTTCATTAAAGCATAATCATAAAAGAGTACCTTAAACAAGCAAAAAAGAAAGCAACAATAAAATAGAGAGATTTTTTCTGCTAAACATCAGATGAATAATAAGAGTGTCATTAGGGGGTATTTATAGGGTTATTTGCATAACCCTAATGGTCAAACTTACCTATGTTGGTCAACCAGGAATCTTGCCCTCGGAGTCCTTGCGCGAGCTTGGGCACCGAGGACTGGTTCTTGTCTTTGTCCTCGGGGGTTGAGACTGAGGGTATGGTCAGAGTGTAATAGATTTATCTTCCCTCGCGGCAGATAGGTTGAGGCTGGTGACTGAGACATTTTTTCCTGAGCGTTACGAGCAGTCCTCGCCTTGCAATCCACGAGGTAGCGATCCGAGTTTGCACGATCTTTTCCGCCTAGCAGCTGATCCAATTGTCCTTAGCTCGAGTTTTAACTCTTTTTTGCTCCTTTTCCTAGAATAAACTCCAAACTCAAAATGCAAATGCAAAAAGAGCAAAACAAACCTAAAAAGACCTAAGAAAACGGAAAATCTATCTAGACGGATGCAAAACTACCTAAAACAATACTCTAAAACCATCAAAAATCACACACATCAAGTATATTCGAAAGTACATAATACAATATTATTTCGTACATAATAGTATATTTCTTTATTAAAAAAGTTTATAAATTTCCTTATAATTTTTTTTTGGCAGGAACTTTTTTTTTGGCAGGAAATTTTTTTTTGTGTGAAATTTTTTTTGTTTTGGTTTAAATTTTTTTTGGCGGGTAAAAAAGTTTTAAAAATATAAAAATAATAATCTAAGGATATTTTGGTCATTTTCCATAATGAGAGGCATTTTTTTAAAATGTCCAAAAAATTATGGCAATGGTGAAAATGTCCTCCTTTGAATGTCATTTTTTGCAATTTTCCATATTAAATATAGGAAAAGATTATGATATATTTTGTAATACATTTACTTTGCAAATGGATAAATAGACTTTTCTTGCTTGAGTTCAATTTTGCTTTATGTTCAAATACATTTTCTAATATACATATGAATTTAATTTTGTTTTCATGGTTTCAAGTACATTTAATTTTTAAGCATCTAATTATAAGGTTTATAGTAAAATTTTAGATCCTTTTTGAGTGTCTTCTCCTTAACTCTCGCTAAGTCTAGGCAGCGGATAAAAGAAACTCTTGATCTCCCTTTCCAGTAAGTGGTGGTTCTCACCGCTGCTGAAAAAATGATTTTCTTCGTCAAGTGCTGGTATGCCAGATTACAGGGAAGTGACATAAATATAGGGTTTTGCTATTCACAAATCCTTGGTGGTGAGATTTCGATCTGGATTCTTTCATGGCGGCATTTCTCTTCTGCAGTTTCCCTCCTTCAAAGACTCCAAACACGTGGTCGGTTAGAGGAATGCTGCAGTGAATTCTCCCCTACTTTTTTGGGTTGGTTTGCCTCTCCTATCCCCTATGTCTGTTCTTTCCATTCTTGGAAGCTTTGGATCTAAGGTTAGATAGTTAGCTCTCTTTTCTGAAGGTTGGTAATGCTGTAGGTTGACTAGCTAGGTTATTTTCTTCTTGTTCATTGGTCTGTGAAAGTATTACACTAGGGTTTAGTCTTGTATTGGCTGTGGATCCTCCTTTTTTGTCATTTTCCCCGTCATCTCTACCTTATATTTCTCTTTTTTAAGTTCTTGAATCAGTTTCTTTTAGGTTGAGTTTCTCGTTGGTTGCAGTTGGTTGGTGCTTCGGTCTCTTCCTTTTCTCTCTAGTCTGGTGTTCTTCCTTTTCCACCTGTAGTGTTCATGTTGTGGCTCGGCTCTCGGACACATTCACGTTTCTTCATCTATGAAGGCTCTTTTTTCTTCCTCTAGCCTTCTCTTTAAAGTGGTTTCCTTCTGCACAAAGTACTACAAGGTATCTTCTCTCTTCCTCTACTGGGCTAATTGTCTACAAAGTTTGCCTCCAAGCTACTAGTTGGGTGCAATTACTTAGAATTTAGGTTCGTTGTGGCTCGCATTTTGATCTGATCTTTCTACCTCCTCTTCCATTCCAAAAAGGGAAATTATTTAGCTCCTTGTCGTTAGATTCTCATAGTTTCTCGATTGCCTTGATTCTCTTCATTTTCAGCTTGCTTAAGCTCTCTTTAGCTGAGTTTTTGTTCAGATAAATTTAGGGGAGTGACTAAATTGGGTAATTGATGGGATCTAGATTAATTATTTGTCTCATCAGCTACTCTTTGGTTATCTGAATAGCTTGTCTGGTTAGTTCACTACAAGAAAACAAACGTTTTGCAACTAAAAAATACAACTGAATTTTAAGTTGCTGATATCACCACAGGAAAAATGACTTGTATTAGCGTCCAGAAAACGCGATCATAACTTATGACAGCATTATTTGAACCATAAGCATGCGTCGTCATAATAGATTAGACACTTTAGATAGCGTTATTTTGTGATGCTATTATTTTTTTTATTTAATAGCGCAATAACATATATGCAATCGTTATTTTTATTATAGCATTTTATTTTATGACTAAATATTGTTATCTAAAGCGTCTAATAAGCATTAATATTCATATAAAATGTAATTGTTTTGTATAAAATTCGAATCAAAACCTAATACATGATTTTATATATTAACCCAAAAATGTTAAAACTTACACGATTTTATATATAACCCACAATTGTTGTTTAAACTTCAATAAAAACAATCTGAAAATACCAATGATACAAAGTTCTACACCATAATAACATACAATACTACAAGTACTCAACCATCAGATGAATGTAATCTTATTATTTGGCCAAGCTATAGTGGTACCTACTGCATTAGCTATGACCTCAACTTCAGAGTTTGGCTTCCACACTCGTGCACCATCAATCTTGGAAACCTCTACCCAGATTTTGCTAGCTTTAAGACCTAAAGGGACGAAATGAACCTTGTCTGTCGGATCAGTTGAACAAACTCAACATATTGCAACACTCTGCCCAGAGTTATCACAGTCTAAGAGAATGCACTTCTTTTTGCTGCCTTTGCTCGAACCAGTATTATTAGCACCACTCTAGTTTGTCCAAAAAATAAACACAATTATCATATCAATATTCCTCATGCTTAACTAAATATCTTTCTAACTTATACCCAACTTAAATACATTAAAACGAGTATCAGTAAATGACCTGATGTGATGCTTTGGGTGATTTATCCATTGCAGCTGCAGTTGGTAGGTGTAACCTATTAATAGGCCATGTAATGGTCTCCTTCAGTGCATCACCCATCAATGATACATCATGACTAGGTCTCCATAAAAAAACATCAGGTTTCAGAACCATCTCGACCCTCACGGATGCAGCATTTGGTCCCAGATGAATGTTGTTAACCAAGTCTTTAGGGTCAGTTGACAATAGAATACCATTGGCAATCAATTCATAACATTCTTTCCAATAATCAAATATTTGAACTCTTGCGACTGAAGCATCTGTAGCCTAATTAGTCATTGAAATAGATATACTACATTATTAAACGAATCCATATGAAAAGAATAGAATTGAAATACATCATATATAAGTTACCTCTGATCCGACAGTATTAGGAGGTTGTGAGTAGTGGTTGTCATCGTCCAAGATAATCTTATCTATAGGCCATGCAATTTTAACACCTACAACTTCAATTAGTGAGAAGATGGCTTGCGTAGGTTTCCATACAGCTTTGACTACAAGCGACTTCACAAGTACATCAGCTCCACTAGGGCCTAGAGGAATGCGACCAATCTTATATGATGGTTCAGTAGAGCAAAACTCTTCTTCCCCAACAACAATATCAGTATTTAAATATCAATCCAGTAGTTGGCATCTGATTCCGCTTTTGCTCACTTTACTAACTTAAGACTTATTAACATCATTACTCCGAAATAAAACCAAACTTGTCATAAACCAAACATCATTACTCTCATTTAACATGAACAAAAAACATGAGGTTTGAGAAGTTACCTTTTTGGCAGCTAAGTCAGTGACCATAGTTTGCAATTCCTCAATCTTACTAATCAATTATGCTTGAGTAGCTTCAAGCTTCTGCACATGTGTATCTCGAGCCTGCAAGAATGCTAACTTGGTAGCTGTAGCCCCTCTTCCTAACCCTCTTAGTCTTCCTGGTCTGTCTTTTCCTAATATTGGACTCACTGCATCCTCTCGTACACTAACAGTGGCTATGGAGTCCATTTCACTATCAATTGACTTGATTTTTTCCTATGACTAATGCATGAACACAATATGCATAAGTGACTTTTATATAAATTGAAGAACAAAAATTAAATAATAATTGAAGTCATTCTTACAATATTTTCAGCAAATTCCTCTCTCACGGGTCTTCCGTCAGCATGTGTGTGTCCTTTAATCCACACCTTGCTTCTCGTAATTGTTGAAGGATCCGAGCTGTTTTTTTCTACAAGTTCATACACACACTTTGAATTAATAATAAAACAAGCCAAGTCAATAGATATACATATATACCATATCATAAGCTAGGCGATTCATTCCTTAACGGCTAGTTGTTTGAGGAATTTGTCCTTTCCTTAGCTGCCTGTAATGCTCACTTTGTTCCTATATGTTCACACTAAGCCAAATAACATAAATAATCTATTAAAAACGTAACTACAAACTATTCCAACCATATATACGAAATAATAACACCTTAAAAGTATTGGAACTTATACTTTTCACCCAATTGTTCCAAGCTGGTAAAGAGTGGATGTTGCTTGGTTTTAGTTGCTGCATTTCAACCTTGCTTTTAATAATGCGAAACTTTAGAAGCAAGTCAAGATTTTGAAGCTCTTCACAAACAACCCATCTGACAGAGGACTGTATGTTTCTGCCAATCTTCTCTTAAATTGAATCTCCCCTGAAAAAGAATGCATAGTCAAACATTATTCATCAACTTAATTAGGCCTATATTCTTATTCAACAAACAAATAAGCTAAATAACATGGATTTCCTCCCACATCGTGTCTTTTGTCTGGTCATCAAGATGCCTCCAATCATCTAGCAGGACTCGCACATGCTCTCTCATGAGAAGACCAAGGAAAGAGGACAGTTCCACTGATCCACGACCAACATGCTCACCTTAAGCATTAAATTCCACGTCTACCTTTGCTTCCAGATGTTTTGCCACATTACGATTCGAGTTGGACCTCTAGTCTTCTTTTTAGAGTTCTCGGACTGTTCTATTTGTACATCAGAAGAGCTGGGAACGCCTTTTGGGGCAGGCGGGTTCATTTCATCTACTTGTGTTGGATCTGCTTCTACTTCTGGTTCAGATCCACCTTGAGGAACAGTATCAGACATCTCCTTTTCCACTACACTCTCGAGTTTCTGCGTCTTGTTTTTCTCAGACTGTTTTGTTTGTACATCAGAAAAGCTAGGAATGCCTTTTGTGGCAGGCGGGTTCATTTCATCCACTTGTGTTGGATCTGCTTCTACTTCTTGTTCAGATCCACCTTGAGGAACAGTATCAAACGTCTCTTTTACCACTACAACCGCTGGTTTCTGCTTCTTGTTTTTCTTCTGTTTCACTGAATCCTCTGGAGTCACATCAAGGCCTGCTTGGCGCTTACTACGACGTATTTGTTTCACACAACCGGTACTCATTGTCTATGATTACCTAAAATTACCTGAAACACAATTAAAACTTGTCATTTTACAGTATTAATCATCTACCAGAACACCTTCACAATCATCCCTAACAAAAAGACTTTCGTCATCAGATGATTGGTATCCTAAGTCTGCTATTGGCTGGACTGTTAATGGTGCAGATACAAGCTCCTCTTCTGTGTCTAGTTCATGATACCCTATAGGTGGCGCTCGCATAACAACATACCAAGGTGAGTTGTCATCTTTTCTAGAATAAAAAACTTGCTTAGCTTGTGACGACATGATGAAAGGATCATTTATAAATGCTGCTTGACTCATATGGAGATTCACAAGCGTGAAAGCATCCTCCTTTTTCACTCCATTCCCTTTGTTAGCCCATATACACTTAAACAAAGGAATCTGGAACATGTGATAATCCAACAATATGATTTCTTTTATCACTCCGTAGAATGTCACTATATCCACCTTTTGTCTACTGTCTTTCGCACTTGCTTGACACATAGAAAATGCATCATACATTACTCCACTGTTTTGAGTCTTCCTTTTAACATCGTCGGTAAGATATTGATGTCCATTAACTATGAATCCCTTGTAAGACTGAGCAACATGTCTTGGTCCAAAAGCAAGCCATCGCAGCCTAGTGGAATGGTCCTTCGAGCTAGTTGGTATCTAACAAGAAACATGACAGAAGAGATTATCATATATCATAAACGTATAACTTACATAAAAATAGATACATTAATGAAATACTTTGAACCTTCTCTTTGATCCACTGCGAGAATCTTTCTCTATGTTATTTCCACAATATTGTTTCATTTTTTGCACATCTGACATTCGTAGCTTGTAGTTCTTGCATATGCATACTAATGCACAAAGAAAGATAGAGTGTAAAATATTTGTAGTACAAGTTTGTAAACAATACAATTATGTTAGCTTTGTGCTTACTCAATGTATGGCTCTAGTACAGCTGTATTCATTAGAATATACCGGTGAGCTATATCTAGCTCCTTATCAGTAAGTGTAACTTTAGTAGCCTTGTGCAGTGGTCGACCTTCAAGTATATGTTGATCTGGCTCAATATCTTCATTACGATTATTTTCTTCTTATACTGACAAAGAGTTTTGTAGAAACTCAACACAAAATGCAACACATTCACCGGCTAAGTATCCCTCAGCCATACACGCCTCTGGCCTTGCAAAATTATTGACATATGACTTAAGTGTCTTCATGTACCTATATATAAATAAAGTTTCTTATTGTTAGTAAGAGATAATACCTAATGCCGAAGTATATCAATATATGTATATATAGCTAAATCTACCTCTCAAAAGGATACATCCATCTGAAGTGTAAAGGGCCACTTAATCGTGCTTCCCTTGCTAGATGTAATGGAAGGTGAGACACAATATCAAATAGAGATGGTGGAAAGAATCTCTCGAACTAGCACATTGTTCCATAACCTCGTCTTCTAATTCAAGCAACTTCTCTGGATCAAGAACACGTTGGCACAGTCTACTGAAGAAATTGCAGAGACGATTCACTGCAGTTCGAGGTCCTTTTGGTAGTAAACCTCGCAATGCCACAGGAAACAAGTTTTGCATTAAAACATGATGATGATGTGAATTCATACCACCAATAATTGGTGGCTCAACAGCTACACAATTGGATATATTTGCGCAATAGCAATCAGGGCCTTTGAAATTGGATAACCTCTTGCATAATATCTTATTTTCTGCCTTAGAAAGCCAGTATGCAGCTGGAGGTAGGAAAATATTCTTACCACGTACTTGTGTATGCAAGTTGCTTTGAATACCAATTTCTTCTAAATCTTTCCTTGCTTTGATGCCATCCTTTGATTTCAAACTATACATCACCAAAGACAACAGTGCATCTGACACATTCTTTTCCACATGCATAAAATCAATATTATGTTGCACAGGCATACCCTGACATATAATTTCACCAAATGCATTAGAATAAATATTAACACTTAAGAAACAATTATATTAAAGTATAACTAACCTTCTAGTATGGTAAATTAAAAAAGATTGATCTCTTTTTCCACTCCCATAAATCATTGTCTTCTTCATATTCTTTAGCTGAAAGAACATCATCATCATCTGGTTCTATTCTTCTTCTCTTACTTTTCTTATTTGAAGGCCGTCCAAAACTGTTTCTAAAGCCTTTAAGGCTCTCATAAATTTCTGTTCCAGTTTGAATTCTTTAAGTAGTACCCACTTCAACAGTATTGTCAAACCACTCTTTTCTATATCTGTAAGGATGTCCAGGCCCAAGTCGCATCCTATGACCCATTATAAACATATTTTCGACTAAATTTTAACCACCTGTGAGGTGTATCCTTCCCATACACGTTACATGCTTGCTACCCTTTAACCTTACACCCAGCTAATGTCCCTAATGCTAGGTAATTTGTGATACTCCACATCAACATAGCTCGCAGAGTGAACTTCTCATTCTTAAGCGAGTCAAATACTTCTATACCTTCAGTCCACAAATCATGCAAGTCATCTATTAAAAGTTGCAGATAGATATCAATTTTGTTCCAAAGTGCTATAGGTCCAGGTATCAACATTGTCAACATGATATTATCTGCTTTCAAACACTCTGTTGGAGACATGTTGTAATTAACTAATAGAAGCAACCATGTGCTATGCTTAGTATTCTGAATAGACAAAGGGTTCATTCTTTCAGTTGCCAATCCTAGTCTAAGGTTTCTCCCTTCTGTAGCAAAGTTTGAGTACTTTTCATTTAGCTGAGCCTATGTCAACGAGTCCATTGGATGCCTTATAGTACCATCAACACTAGCATTGTTGATGTGCCACCTGAAACCCTCAGCTAACCTTTTAGATCTAAACATCCTCCAAAATTTGTCTTTTACAGGAAAATACCTAAAGACCTTCGATGGGATCCCTTTCTTCTCCTCGCCAGAGTGCTTATCAATTTCTCATCTTGATTCAGAACATCTTGGACACCTCACCAAATCTTCACACTGCTTCTAGTACAGAATACATTCATTTTTTGCAAGCGTGAATCATGTCATATCCGAAACCAAACATCTTTAAAAACTTCTTTAACTCATCTGTAGACTTAGGCAATAGATTGTCTCTAGGTAGCATTTGAACTAGTGTAAGTAGCTAATCAAAATAGTTCTCTGACATACTACTCTTTACCTTGATCTGATAAATACCCATAATTGCAGTCACCTTGGTATAGTTAGCACACATGGAGTACAATGGAGTTTCTGCATCTGTTAGCTTCTTTCTAAACTCAGTTTCTGATTCACTTTAAGTATTGTCGGATTGATCTACATTCTATTGCTGTGTTTGATTGCTTTCACTCCCTATGAATGTTGTCCTAATCAATTCATAAGCCTCATGCTCGGATGTATAAACTTATGTTGTTGTCTCACTTATATCTCCATGTTTATTCCAACATTTGCTTAACTTGTACTTCTGATCCATCCCTCAAACAACTAAATGTTCCAAGATTGTATGAGTTGACTGATAGCAAACATTCCGGCAGTCAACACAGGGATATATGTTATTCCTACACATTCATTTAACAGTAAAGTGGTTAGTGAAAATGCTAATCAATATAGAACATGAAAATAGTAGAGATGTATAGTCACAGTAAGTCATTACCTTGGTAACCAGACCCAAGTTTTATCCATTCAACAACCACTCCAAGCAATTGAGCATACAAGTAGTGAGAAGATACAAGGATGTTAAACATAACACCAAGTCAGAATGATATTTTAAAAAGACCTATTTTATTGAGGTACCTTATAGATTTTCTTCCCTTTTTGATATCGAGTTTCTTCTCTTTTTCTTGCACTACACAATAATACAGAAAAGTATAAATAAGCTGATATCTTACCATCATTAAACTCATCATCAAACTGAATATCTATTCTCATCTAAACTCATCATCATTAGCCTTATAAGTATTAATCTGTAGATTAATTCCTCTTGACCTAAATTTTCTCATTAACATCAAAGATCCAACAATTTCTTTCGAATCCAGACAAGTGTTTATCAAAAAATCAAACACAAATAGTGCAGACTTACATCGATTGTAACTCTTAATCAGCAAAACGAACACTCATAGTGAACTACACAAAAGAACACACAAGTATATATTAGCTGAAAACCATATAAAGATTTACCAAATTACAGAATCCGTTAAGCTTCAAGGCAAACATAAAAAATCATAAATCAAATCGACATGAACTAACTCTAGATTAGTACAAAATAAAACCAGTTTTATGGTTCTACCAACATAAACAAAAAAAGGAAACAAAAAATTGAAGAAATCAGTCACCTTCGTGGCTTGGAATGGCTATGATGGTGTTAACAAAGAACTGACTAATGAAATGGCTTAGACGGAGTTATGAGGTTGCGGGATTAGAATGCATGAAAGAGCCATCAAAAAATCAAGTCACATGAAGATGATTTTGTGCTAGAACGTCTGGATTTGAAATCGATATTGTGATTTAGAGTTCAAGATTCTGATTTGAAGATCAAAACGTCTGAAAGAGAGAATACATATGCGAAAATGATAAAAGATTTACAAAGGATTTGTGCTGAAGAGAGAAAAGATAGAAAATAGTTTGGAAAATCGAAGAGAGAAATTAAAGAATAGAGAAAGAGGGAAGAACAAAAATTTTAGGGATTTGGGGAATTTTGTTGGAGCCAAAACTTTACTAAGTGTCCCGCTCCTGAATCTTTTACCGCCTATAACTTAAGATAACATTTGAGTTTAGAAATCTGCTATTGAATAATACATATCAAATTAAGAAAATTTTAAGACACGGGTTATAAGTATAATATAGCGTTTTCGAAAACCCAACTGCTATACTAAACGTAGTGTTAAAAAAACCATAGCATAAACACGAAAACTGCTATAATCTTGTGCTATGAATACCTCATATTCTTGTAGTGTATGTGTATATATTATACTATTTTCACTACCATTTTGCATCATTTTCATTAATTTAAGATGCATTTAGATTTGTTCTATATCATATTGTGTAGAATTCATGCATTATTGTCCTTAGGTCATGAATTTGCATATTTTGTCCTTTTAAGTCAGTTTTAGGTGAAATATAGCCTAACTTTGAGGATTGGAGTTCATGGAGGGGAGCACTCAAGCATTGGGATTGGAATGGTAGAGAAAAATGAAGAAGGAAGAAATATGGCCCTGGATCGATCTCATGATTGACCATGCAAGGTCAATCCCTTGATGGATTGCACGCGGGAAGGCCTTGCTCGACCACACAGTCAAGAGAATGCGGCCCGAAGCAGAAATTAAGAGGAACGCATGTGAGCAAGGTGCCGGATCATGCAGCCTGGACCCCCAAGTCGACCCAGAGACCCTGACGCACTCAGCTTTGAAGATAAAGCCCAGTGTTCCAACCCATCAACCATGAGATTGATGGTAGAGACCCGATGGAAGGAAAAAGTAGAACGCCTAAGGAAAAATGCTCAGATTGTGCAGCCTAAACCATAAGGTCGGCTCTTGGGGGCCGACTAGCCATTCAATGAAGTGACCATCCAGAGTTCTGGACCCTCGACCTCACGGTCGATGGTTACCATCCGATCCGCACGCGAACGAAGAACCACCACTACTACATATTTTAAGATTCTGATAGATGAAGGCCTTCACATAAACATAATTGGCTAAATTTTGACACAAAATAGCCAAAAGAGTCAGCTTTCATTTGGTTGTGGTTTGAAGGAATTTGGACAAGCGGTTAGAAAGATACAACAATTTTACTCAACATATATCATTCTGCCGCGAAGATTACATTGAAGCTCTAAGGTGCAAGAATCCTCGACCTCAGGAGTGCTCGACCTTGGGTCGTTGGCTTTACTATCTGCTCAGATCGTTGGCTTCACTAGACTCTAGACTACTCACCCTGGACCTACAACCTGACCAAATGTGTTTGATGGAGCCATTTCTTTCACCTCACGCATGCAAATCGGACCATCGACCATCTACCCTACAAGCTCGACCTCTACATTACCAAACACATGATTTTTTATCTGGGAAGCACATCCTAAAACAAAACGTCGATGTGGGGAGGTCGACCTCAGCAACACACATTTTAATTTTGAGTTATTTAACCTGGTTTGTCCCGGGTCAACCCAGTTTTCCGATTTTAAAAGACCTTTACCCTAATTTTGAAGACTTATCCTATCTTCTAAGCTTGTTCTAGAGAGAGTTAAGGGAGAATACTAGAGACCCACTTGGATGATCCTCTTAGATTGTTTTCTTTGAAGATTATTGAAGAACTTGTTTATCCTATCTCTACTCCATATCATTTTGTTTGTTTTGCATTGTAAGTAGTCTTTTGATGGGTTGATGGTTTGGTGATCTTGGGTTAGATGATTGATTTTTCATGCTTAGGTTGTTAGATTGCTTCATATTAGGTGATTTTAATTCTAGATTGGAGCTGGCCATTTGAATCTAGATGCTAAAATGTTTCATGCCCGAGAGGTGTTCGATGAAATTCCTTGAAGACCTTTTTATGAGCTTTTCTTCCTTAACCTTCGAGAGATGATGTTATGGGAATTAGTAGATTTAGTGAACGTGATCCTAATCATTATTAATTGATTGGTTTGCAAATGAGAGTTTAGTAACTAGATTGATTGATATAGAGTTTAATGCCATGAGAGTGGGTTGATCTAGTGTTGTGATTCATGTCCTTGGCTGAGCTTTATTTTACCTTGTTGCATCATTAGTTAGTTATGTTTCCGAATTGATCATTTGTCTAACCAAAGACCCATTGCTTTTCTTAATTTCCTAAGTTTAATCTTTATTTCCTTGTATTGTTTGAGTTTTATTTTAGTATTTACTTGCTAGTATTGAGTTCATCTTGTTATTGATTTGTTTGATTTTGATTGCTTTTAGTTTGAGTTATAGTTTCTTGTTCAAATTCAAAATTGATTGCTTTAGCTTGAATTTGAGTCTAATGGTCTTAATGTGTTGATTCTAAGTTTCTTGTGAACTTGAACCTCAAATGCTTCAATGATAGTTGTTTGCATTTGTTGATTTTAATTGGTAGTTTTGAAATAAACGTAACATCAATTTGATGCTGTTTCCGGGGAACTTAAGGAATTAGCCATTAGAATTAAGGTTCAGTTTAAGACTAGAGTTTTTATTTTGCTTTGTTACAAATCGTTTCAGTTTGTTTGTTTCTTGTTCTCTTGAAGGTGTGCAAAAAAAACACGGAAGAAACAAAGAGACTCTTAAACATGGAAAGTCTAAGAGTGAACTAAGCTGGGTTTAGTTATCAATGGTTTCACCAAAGAGAAGCCAATGGATTTGGGCTTCAAAATCAGGCACACGGTAATGCACAACTAGCTGCCATAACAATTGGGGCTTTTGATGAGCCAACTACTAGAGAGATTCAAACCGAGATTCCCATTCCAACCATTGAAGCAACAGACTTTGAGATCAAGTCAAGTTTAATCAACATTGTGAAGGAACAAAGGTACAATGGTTTGGAGTTTGATCCTCTTGATCATTTGAATCGGTTTGAGAGGTTGTGCCGAACAGTAGGAATGAATGCAGTGCCCGATGATGCAGTCAAGATGATAATGTTTCATTTCTCTTTGGGAGGAAAAGCCAATCAATGGTAGAAGAGTGTACCATCGACTTCGGTGTCTACTTGGGAAAGTTGCAAGAAGGTGTTTCTCATGAAATTTTATCCCAAACAAAAGACCGCAAGGTATATGAATGATATCATGAACTTTAATCAAGGAGATCACGAGAGCCTTAGTGATGCATGGGATAGGCTCAAGGGATATATAAGAAGTTGCCCTCATCATGGATTTTCAAGAGAGCATCTCTTAGGGACTTTCTATAGAGGAGTATTCGGTCAATATCAAAAGGAATTAGACATTGCAAGCTATTGCAGATTTGTTAGCTTGACAGCTGCCCAAGGGGAATGAGTAATTGAGAGTTTGGCACAAACTTATATTAGTTATGAAGGTGATGTTGATGGAACCTTGAGAGACCCGGTTATTGAAGCTCAAAGCCTAAAGTAACTTAATGCGAAGATATAAAAATTTGAGTAATGCACTTCTTGCTAAGCAAAGACCAATCAGTTTTATTGGGGAGTTTGAAGGACCTCAACAAGGGTATCAAGATAGGAGAATCTATTGTGGTGAAAAGTTCCAACAAGAGTTTGATTACTTGGGTTATCAAACAAGTTATCAAAGTGGTCACAACGGATATGAGGCAAGACAATACAATGACAACTTTCATCAAGGTCAAGGAAATCCTTCAAACCAAGGTATAACTGATTTTGACATGAAGACCATGATGCATCTAGTTATGGAGGGACAAGCAAGAGGACATTAGAGATGACTGAAAGGTTAAATAAGATTGAACGCAAGGTCGACGTTAGCAACCATGACTCTCAAGCCAAGTTCGATAAGATATTCTCTCACTTGAAATCACTTGATAAGAAAATTGCACAAGCGGCCTCTACAAGGTCAAGACCAGTTAAAATACTTTCGAGAAAACCAGAAACAAACTCGATACAACATTGTAAAGTAGTAACTCATGGGAGTGGGAAAGAACTTCCATCAAGGAGCAATGAGGTAACCAAGGAGAAAGAGCTTGTGGATATGGATGTTGTGCTTTTGGAAGAGGTTCCACTAAACATGAGCAAAAAGGTAATGGTTTCTCAAGAACCTGTTAAGGAAAAAGATGAAGTTGTTGAAGCGGCAAAGTCTTACATTCTACCACCCTATGAGTCTAAATTACCTTTTTGGGGAGTTTCAGAAATCAATTGTTGGCTAAACAAAGAGAGAAGTTCTTGCAACTCATGGGTGATGGAAGGTTACAATTCCATTCATGGATGTGGTAAAAGATAATCCCACATATTCAAAACTCTTGAAGTATATAATCTCAAACAAAAAGAAGATGGAAGAGGGTACGGTGAAGTTTAGTCATGAATGTAACTCCGTAATTACTCAATCCATGCCAACAAAGCTTAAAGATCCAAGCAGTTTACCCTTGTCGAGTCCCATTGAGAAGAGTGAGCCTAGATGCTTGACTTGGGACAACATTGATAAGTTGGTAGACCTTTGGGATGAAGAGAAAGGCGAACTCCAACTCATGGATATGGATAAAATTTCTAGCACCAGTAACGACCCCAACAAAGTAGGCAATGATACAATCGATGATGATTCCTCTAATGGGCCCAAAGCACAAAGGTGGATCTTGAGAAACTACCACAAGAGCTAAGGTATGAAATACTTGTGAAGATTTTGTGGAGGTTGAAAGCATTAAAGGTACAAAGGAAACCTTACTTCTTGTGAATGAGCTCCCAATTAAGGACCAAATGCATGTGCAACCCGTTACCAAGCATGAGATAAAGGTTGAAATACCTAATAAGAAACAAGAGGATCTAATTGAAAATGCATACAAAGAAGGTGATGAAAGAAAATTTTCAAGGGAACAACTATCTAGGAAGAATCTTGGTGTAATCTCAACCAAAGGACTGAGCACATACGTTCCATGTACGATACCATTTGGGTAGATTAGGATGAAAGAGTTTGAGGATTGGTTCTATGTTGAATATGACATTGGAGATCCAGCGACAATTCTTGCTCCTCTTTAAAAAAGTGAAAGGAAAGTCAAGCCAGAGACTTTAAACAAACACACTTGGGAGGCAATCCCATGGTATTCTTGTATGTTGCTTTTATTTTTCTTTGTTTTGCTTCTTTTAGTGTGTTTGTTGTGATGGCTTTGGTCCATGTTAAAAGGGAATTTAACAAATATCGAAAGGGGGAGTTTGAGCTATAAATGCTTGTTTTGGGTTAGGAAGTCGACCCTTTGATCGACCAAATCAGGTCGAGGCTCGGCCAGGAAGGTAGTAGAATGGTCAAAGGTCGACGAATAGGTCGATTAAACCTGGTTGACAGTACCGAGAAGAAATCTCGTACCATGGGAAGTAGTTGACTTGGGCAAATGGCCGAGGGAGACAACATGATTGAACATCTGCAGCTCGATGCGGGAGATCTGATGCTCGACCTTAAGGTGGAGAAAATTTATCCAACAGACAAACAAGGGCCGATATGGGAAAGCGATTATTTGACCTGATGATGGACCCAAAGCTCTCAACCTCACGTACTAGAGGATAATGTCTGAAAGCAAACCTACTCGACCTTATAGTCGATGGAACCAGCCCGATTGCACACTTACAACATGTTCGGCATACCCCAATGTCGACCACCCGCCCGACCAACCCTACCCGACATTGCTACCAACTCAATTTAGGAAACTCATTCCATTGACCCCAAACTCGATCTGATAGGGTCGACCACCACTCCAAGGAGGTTTACCTCTTTATAAGGTACCAAATTAACCACCTTCGTACATAGTTTATTTTTCATTTCCATTTTTTGATTTGTTGTTTTGGTCTTTCTTTCTTGTATTTCCTTTCTCAGTGAGATGGTGAGAAGTAAGTCCGAGAGAGAGGAGCTAGTTAGTAATGATCATTTTAGTTGTTTTGTTTTCCATTTTCTTGAGTTGTGTCTTGCATTTTGCATAAAAAATTTCGAAAATCACCAAAACAAGCATTTCATTTAAGATTGAGTCTTTTATAAGCGTTGAGGTTTGCATAATAGTTTTCATATTCGGTTTTGGGAATTATGTTGTTTGATTTGAACAAACTTGTTAGGTTATCGGCTAGTGACCATTGTGAATTCTTTGAGCCTTAGTCATTCCCTCTAGAAAATTGATAGAGCATTCACCCGGCATTCCTATGCTTGCGCTATATCTTGAAATAACTTGAATTGATTTCTTTAATTAAATTTATACTGCTGAGTTAGGGCTAGAGATGCATTGCACGCTTGGGCTTAGCTTGGCAATTAACTATGGTGACTTTTCTTACAAATACAGTTCATTCAATGATACATAAAGTGAGCATGGAATGTGCGTAAACCTGTGCATTTTTATGTCTCACTAAAGAAGCTGAGAGCAGGACATGAAGAAACCTTCTCATGTTTGTTGATCCTCAAAAAGGATATGAAGGACACCTCTAATCGGTTGTGGATTCTAAAACCAATGAACTTGTGCTAAAACTGAATCAAAACAAGAAATGATAAATGTGCGTAACTGAATAAAGTCTTGCTAAGCTCAAAGAGGGTGAATCACATGTTCTCTTCTCTGAACTCAAGTCCCTTAGGAAGCCCGCACCTTTAGAAATAAGAAATCAATTCAAGGGCCTAGAAATTGGTTTAGGGTATAGGACATTTCAAAATGGATACTAAGTGATACAAGTACATTGTGTTCTTTCTAGGAGGAAGAGGGTTCATAGGGTGATTACGGTCTTTGCTTGATTAGTTTTTTGCTTTAGGTAAGACATCCCCTTTGTTTTTTCCCTAAACCTCTTCTTCTGTCTTGTATTATTTGCTTGAGTAAAAGCAAAAGTCAAGTCCAGGAGAGTTAATATGTGTACATATTATGCTATTCTCACTACCATTTAGCACCATTTTCATTTCATTTAAGATGCATTTAGATTCATTCTAGATCATATTGTGTCGAATTCATACATTAAATCCCCCAGGTCATGCATTTGCATAATTGGTTCTTTTTGAGTCATTTTTAGGTGAATTGGAGCTTAACTTTGAGGATTTAAGTTCATTGAGTGGAGCACTCAAGCATTGGGATTGTAATTGTAAATAAAAATGAAGAAGGAACACGTATGGCCCGGGATCAACCTCATGATCGACCGTACAAAGTCGATCCCCGGATGGATTGCACGCGGCATGACCTTGCTCGAGCACATGGTCGAGAGAATATGGACCGACAGAGAAATTAAGAGGAACACATGTGGGCAAAGCACTGGATAGTGAAGCCTCGACCCCCAGGCCGACCCAGAGACCCCGACGCACTCAGCCTTGAAGACAAAGCCCAGCGTTCCAATCCATCAACTATGAGATCGATGGTCGCGGCCTGATGGAAGGAAATAGTAGAACGCCTACTGATAAATGCTCAGATTGTGCGGCCTCAACCTAAAGGTTGACTCTTGGAGGCCGACTAGCCATTTCATGAAGAGACCGCCAAGTGTTCCAAAACCTCAACCTCCCGGCTGATGGTTACCACCCAACCAACACACAAACAAAGAAGAACCACTACTACATGTTTAAAGATGCTATCGATTAAGACCTTCACACAAACAGGATTGGCTAAACTTTGGACACAAGATAGCCAAAAGATACAATGAATTTACTCAACATATGTCATTCTGCCGTGAAGCTTACATTAAAACTTTTGGGTGCAAGGATCCTCGACCTCAAGCCTGACTAGGAGTGCTCGACCTTGGGTCGTTGGCTTCCCTAGAGTTTGGACCATTCACCCTTGACCAACAGCTCGACCAAATGTGCTCGATGAAGGCATTTCCCACATTAAACGCACGCTCACAGGACTATCGACCATCTACCCAACAAGCTCAACCTCGACGCTACCAAACGCCTAATTTTCTCCCTGGACAATACATCCTCGACCACAAGTCGATGCGGGGAGGTCGACCTCAGCAACACACATTTTTATTTTGAGGTATTTTCCTTAGTTTGTGACATACATGCATTGTAGGACGTTTTAGGTGTCGTTTTTAGTTCATTTTTCATGCATATCTATTACATTTACATTACCATCGAGTCATTTGTAGTTTGTTTGCATAAGTTACATTTTCATAGCATACATATTGCATTTTGAGTATATTCAGGAAGCTTGGACTAGGAATGACGAGACAGCATCAATAACTTGGATTGGGTAGTAGCAGTAACTCGGTTTGCAAACTATCAGCAAAGGGATTCGGATTGCAAACCAATGGCAACGGCAACGACAACTTTAATCACAAATCAACAGGAACTTAGATCATTTCATGGGCTATCGTAGCATTAAATTTGCGTTGTCATAGATTTTCGTTAGGCAGGAACATAAAAATGGCTACTATAGCGGGAATGTGTTTTTGGGGGCAAACACTTAACAAGTTTTTTTTGTTAATTCTGCAACTTATCTTCGTTTTTTTTAATAAAACACATCTTCTGTTTTTTATAATCGATTCACATTTTCCAGAAAGATTATACAGCTCCTTTGGCTCGAAATCAGCTGTCTGTGTGCTGGATTTTGTGTCGTCTCCGTCTCTCTCCGCCGACCTGCAAGTTCGAAGAAGACACCCAGAAAAGGTAAGATTCGATTTCAGCTCTCTCTCTCTTTGATTTCGTATGGTCTCTGTCGATTTCGATTTCTCTAATTGATTTCGACTAATTTGATTTCGATTTCTCTAATTAATTTTGACTTGAAGAGATAAATTTCGATTTCAGCTCTCTCTCTATCTTTGACATATCTCGAATTAATTTCGATTTCTGTCTTTGTTTGCATGTTGGATCTTGTCTGTCTTGAAGGTTTGTGTTGGGGGTGAAGACGACTTGGTCTCAAGACCGCAATCTACAAAAGCTTAAAGAGGTTAGTTGTCACATCAAAATATGTCCTAACTTGACTGTTTAATTTTGTTGCTGTGAATGTGTACTACATACTTGAGTGTGAATGTGTTTGTTTTGTATTTGAGTTACTCTGATTGTATTTGTTTTATTTTCGTTACGGGTAAGCAGAAATAATGGTCGAAAAGGCTTGGGATCATTTTAACAGGTATGTGAAAACATTTTATAGTTGATGGACTTGTTGGTTTATTGTTTGTCTAAGAGAGTCTAAGGTTTTTCTTTGGTTGTAATTGCATATTACTTCACTATAGAGCTGATCCTGATTATGAGAGAGGTGCTTGGGATTTTGTGATGTCTGTGGCTGCATCTTTAGGAGATATTCACATGATTATCTGCCCATGTACTGACTGTCGAAACGTAGATCGTCACTCAGTCGGTGATGTTGTCGATCATCTTGTAACAAGGGGAATGGATTGTAGTTACAAGATGCGGGAAGATTGGTATCATCATGCAGAAGTTATATCAGGGACGACTGAGTGTAGACAGAACAAAAGTCATTGGAACCAAGATATTTTGGGTTTGTACAAAACTGCTGAGTTTATAGATGAAGAGCTTGTTAGTCAGGCTGAATTAAATGAGGTTGCTGAGGGTGAAGATCATAAAGAAGATGAGTTTCTAACAAAGCTAGCTGATGCAAAAACACCACTATATCCAAGTTGTGCAAACCACAGCAAGCTCTCGGCCATTGTTTCACTCTTTAGGATAAAGACACAGAGTGGGTGGTCTGATAGAAGCTTCGATCTTCTACTTGAGACTTTGCCATAGATGCTACACAAAGATAATGTGTTGTACACATCCTTGTACGAGGTGAAGAAGTTTCTGAGATCTTTTGATATGGGTTATGAGAAGATACATGCTTGTGTTAACGACAATTTTTCTATTCAGAAAGCAGTATAAGGATCTCGATAATTGTCCTAAATGTAACTCTTCACGGTGGAAGAGTAACACACGCACTAGTGAGGTCAAAAAAGGTGTTCCAAAGAAAGTTCTCAGGTATTTTCCGATCATTCCACGCCTCAAGAGGATGTTCAGATCAGAGGAAAATGAAAAGGACTTAAGGTGGCATTTTACTAATAAGAGCACTGATGGGAAAATGTGTAATCCTATAGATTCTGTGACGTGGGAAGAGATGACTGTCAAGTACCCGTCTTTTGCTGAAGAAGAAATGAACATTAGGGTTGGACTCTCGACAGATGGGTTCAATCCTTTCAATATGAAGAATGTAAACTATAGTGTGTGGCTTGTTTTGCTAGTCAATTACAACATGCCACCTGACAAGTGTATGAAGGAGGAAAACATCATGTTGACATTGCTTATTCCTGGTCCAACCCAACCTTGAAACAATATAGATGTGTATTTGGAACCACTTATAGAGGATCTAAACCATCTATGGGAGAAGGGAGAGGTAACTTATGACGCATTCACTCACACTACTTTCACGTTAAGGGTATTGCATCTGTGGACCATACAAGACTTTCCAGCATATGGTAATCTAGCAGGCTGTAAAGTGAAGGTCAAAATGGGTTGTCCTGTGTGTGGGAAACACACTGACAGTATGTGGTTGAGTAATTGAAGAAAACATGTGTATATGTCCCATCGTAAGTCACTGCCACCTACATGTTTATAGAGGGAAAAAATCATGGTTTGATGGTAAAGCTGAACATGGAAGAAGAGGGCGGATTCTGAGTGGTGACAACATCTATCAAATACTTAAAAACTACAAGAATGATTTTGGAAATGTCAGACTCAGTGGAAGACGCCTCCTTCTGTTGGGTCAGACTCGTATAGTGATGCTGATTCCAGTGAATTTGAGGAAGAGGACGAACCAGTAGATGAAGAGGAGCTATCTAGATGGAAGAAGCATTCAATATTTTTCAAGTTACCTTATTGGAAGGTTTGTTTCATGTTACCTTTGGTTCTCTATCTGTCTTTAACTTTCGTTCATTCTCTTTCTTTAACTGAAGTTCATTTTATATCTTTATTTTGTCTAGGAACTGCCGGTTAGGCATAATTTAGACGTGATGCACGTGGAGAGAAATGTTGCTGCTAGCATTGTCTCTACATTGTTGCATTGTGGGAAGTCAAAGGATTGTATTAATGCTCAAAAAGATCTGCAAGTGCTTGGTATTAGGAAGGATTTGCATCCCCAACCCCGTGGTAAAAGAACATATCTTCCTCGAGCGCCATGGTCTTTGTCAAACAAAGAGAAGAAACTATTCTGTAAGCGCCTATTTGACTTCAGAAGGTCTAGACGATAACTGTTCAAATATATCAAGGTGTGTGAGGATAGAAGATTGTACTGTTAAAGGGCTTAAATCACATGATTATCATGTGTTGATGCAACAATTACTGTCGATTGCTATTAGAGGTAAGTGAATTAACATTGTATATTACACAGTTTTATGTTGTGGTTTTAATATTGAATGGGTGAATGCTATTTATCTACAGGTTTGTTGCCTAAAGGTGTTAGGATAGCTATTGGACGCTTATGCGCTTTCTTCAACCATATGTGTCAACGAGTTATAGACAGAGAGACAATTTCTATAATTGAAACTGAAATTGTGGAAACTCTTTGTATGTTTGACTGTACACCTAGGCAGGGAAGATCGGCTATGTGGACCAGTCAATTTTTGTTGGATGTATCCTTTTGAGAGGTACAACCTGACCATTTGGGACTGTATGCGTTTGTATGCGTTTATAATTGTATATATTAAGTTTGTATGCGTTTTATGTGCAGGTACATGAAAGTTCTGAAGGACTTTGTAAGGAACCCTGCAAGACCCGAGGGTTGTATTGCTGAAGCATATCTAGAAGAGGAATGCATGCAGTTTTGTAGTGAGTTCTTGAAAAATACAACAAATGTTGAGGAGAAAGTGGATAGAAATTGTGAATATGAGAACAAGTCGATACTGGAGGGTCGTCCTATATCCGCAACCACTTCATGTACTCTTACTGAGAAGGATAAGAACATAGCTCATCTTGCTGTGATTCAAAATATGGCTCTGCTTGAACCTTATGTGGAGTAAGTTACTTTATATCTATTATTTAATTTACTGTTTTCGTATGTCATTTTCATTACATAAACCAATATGTTTATACTTTACTGTTTTTTTATATTTAAGCATGCATCTGCAACATCTACAAGACTCTAATGAGAGATGTAGACGTGATTCAGGAATGTTATGGTCTACACATACTCATAAATTTGCGTCCTGGTTAAAAGAAAAGGCAAGTCCCTTGTTAATTACTTGTGTCGTTTTGGTTTAGTACTGACTTTCTTTGTGTATAGACACTGACACTTTAAAATTTCTAAAATAGATATCTCTTAATTCAAAACATCATGAAGATACACTTAAGTGGTTAGCATACGGTCCTCGTACATGGCAAGGTCTTACACTGGTTACATAGTCAACAACCATCGTTTTCACACAATATCAGTTGATAGACAAACACATAATACTGGGGTGTTACATGAGGCCACATCAATGTGTATATCTAGTGCAAAAGACAATTCTCCGATGGTTGATCTTTTGTCCTACTATGGAAGAGTGGTCGACATCATACTGCTTGATTACAATGTGTTCTATATTCCTATATTCCGGTGTCAATGGGCAAACAAAGGTAACAGAGTAAAGGAAGAAGATGGCTTCACACTTGTCAACCTTAACCAAAGTCAAGTTTCCTATGCCAAAGATCCATACATACTAGCCTCTCAAGCAAAGCAAGTGTTTTATTCACGGGTAGACGAAGAATCGAGTTGGTATGTAGCTATGAGAGGTCCAACGAGAAGCTACAATGAAGAAGAGGTTGCAGCTGAAAATGCAGAAGTTGGGCCTTTGCCAATATTACTGGATATGGATGACTTGGTTGATGAAGCTAGAAATGCCAGAAATGACTGTGAAGGAATTTATGTGTGCGATAATGCTATTTTGTGATTGCGTATTATTTAAACATATAATGTGTGTTTATGTGTGAACTAATTTCTCTTACATTGCGTGTTATTTTAAACACAAATTTATTTTGTTTTCAGGTGAACAAAGATGGGCAATACTCGGAGAAGGCGTACACAAAAGAAGAGGAAGCTTGAGGTATTGGAAGAAACACAAATTGCAACTCAGGAATTAGAGACACAACCACAGCAAGGAGAGGAACCTACTGAATTGGAGCATGACATGCGAGAGGAACCTAGTCAAAAGCAGCAAGAGGACGAAGCTAATGCAGATGATGAAAATGAATAGCAAATCCAGAAAGGAGAGGACCCTACTGAATTGGAGCATGACATGCGAGAGGAACCTAGTCAACAACAGCAAGAAAACGAAGCTAATGCAGATGATGAAAATGAAGAGCAAATCCAGGAAGGAGAGAAACGTACTCCGATAGAATCTGAACCAAAGCGTAAGAGGCATCGAGGTCCAACTAAGATGAAACACATAGCGAAGGATCCTAATGAGCGACATCATGTTGACTTCAGTGACATGGGAGAACCTTGTTGTCTAGGGTCAGTGTCCTTATCATCTTATTTAGGTCCGTTAGTACGAGAACATGTCCCTGTGATTATTGAGAATTGGAAATTTTTTGGTGAAGATATCAAAACTGTTCTATGGAAATCTATTCAGGTTATCTATTATTGCAAGTTTACATATAATGCTTGTCTTTGCTTGTTTTGATATATATAATTCACTGTTACAAATTGTGTTTTACTTTGAATATAGGCACGGTTTGACCTTGACGAAGACTATAAGAAGAGTGTTGTGTTTAAGCAGATGGGATGTCTGTGGAGAGCATCCAAATCAAGGCTTGTAGGACAGGTGAAGGCAGCTAAGAACATGAAAGACAGGATAAGTCTGAAACCGCCAAATGTAACTACAAGTGAATGGCATAAATTTGTCAAAGAGAAGACTAGTAACACCTTTAAAGTAGTAAGTGATTCTTACAAGGAAAGAAGGCAGAAGCAGATACCTCACACTTGTGGTCGTAAAGGAATGATCAGATTGAGAGAAGACATGGTGAAGAATAGCTCAGAACCATCTCAGGTGACGAGGCTAAAAGTGTGGGTGAAGTCACGTACAAAGAAGGATAGTAGGCATGTTGACGTCAATGCAGCTGAGAAGATTGTAAGTTTCTTTATTCTTGTAGATTACTTATACAAATTGCATATAGTTTTTGGGTGTTGCAAATGATGTTTTGTATTATTTTGCAGAAAAAAGCATCAGAGCTAGACTTTGTAGGATCCCAGGATTCAAGGACAACGAATCCAAAGGAAGATATGCTTACACAGATTTTGGGACCTGATAATCCTGGCAGATTGCGTACAATGGGTAGAGGTATGAGCTTGACCAAATTAGCTTGTTTCCAGGTCAAGAGCAACTGTATGGCTGCAATGGAAGAAAATTAGATTGTGTTGCATAATAAGATTGATGATTTACAGCAAATCGTTGACGAAATGAATAACTAGGTTAGTGGAAATTAATTTACATATTACTTTAAGTATTATATCAAGTGAATTACATGATCAAATATTTATCTTATTACAGAGACAAGAGGCCGACGTTGGTGAAAATTCGATTCATAAGAGTGTAAACACAAGAGCACTTCCCAAGTGTTACTTGGTGGATTGGTCTTCTGGTGATGAGAATGTTGCTGCAGGACGTGTTGTGTCTTTTGATGCTAAAGACTTAGTCAATGGAATTCTTCTAGGACCTAACGCTGTGAAGGTTTAGTTGAAAATGCAACCAAACCAAAAGCATTTTTATGGAGACCTGCACCTAATATGTTTACTATTGAGGATGCAGTTGGAGAAATGGTTGCTTGGCATGCTGATTGTTGTATAGTTTCGAGTGCAGGTGTTTTTACAGAAGACAATGCACCTAAGGTTAAGTTTTTAAACTTTGGTTAGTTATGAATTGTCTTCATCTGTAGGTGACACTTATTGAAGTCACTATCTTTTTTTTTTGTTCCGAAGAGCCTTAGCACAAGTTCAAAGAACAAATGTAAACCCATGGATTATGTTAACAATGATGAAGTGGTCGCTGAAGGCAGATGGCAGACACAAGAACCTAAAGCATTGGTGAATGGACTTCCTCTTGGTCCAAATGCGTACAAAGTGTTTGTGGATAGGATCCTAAACCCCAATGCACATATATAGAGGCCTACAGTGGAGATTAGAACTTTGGAGGATTCTTTGAACTGTTCTGTAGCATGGCCTGCGAATAGAGTTGTGATTGAAATAGCAAGTCAAGAATCCCCTGTTATTCAACCATTGACATCAAGTCCAAGTTCTAGGAATAACAAGTTTCCAATAACTACAAAAGACTCTCAAATTCAACGATCTTCAAAAGCACCAAGTGCAAGTTCTCAGAATGAGAAGTCTCCAGCAGCTAAAAAACCTAATGTATACATACTTGCACCAATTTCAAAACCGCAAGTTTCATCTCCTCGTCACAAATCACATGTACTTTCTTCAACTAAGTTTGAAGATTGACAATAGTAAGACTATGTTTGTGTATTGTACATTGGTTGTTGTGTTATGTATTGTAATTTACATGTTTGAATTGACTGTCTGGCTGTTGCTGGTTGTTCCTGTAGCGTCTCGCATGTAAGGAAAATCAAAAATGCAAGTTCATGGATCTGTCCGGAAAGAAACTAGTCATTGCTGAAGGATGTTGGTAATCTAACAATCCTGAACAAGTTGTCCACTTCGTACCTTTGGGACCTAATGCTTGTCGAGTCTGGGTCGATGTTGTGAAGGTTAAAGATGCTGCGATTTGGAGGCCATCTTCTGAAATGGAGTATATGGAAGATGCACTTGGAACATCTATTGTTTGGCCAGAAGATAAAATTGTGATGGTGAGATTTCTACTTATACGCTCGTTTAATTTAATTTGGTTAGATTTGAACTTCCATTGTCGGGTTAATGTATTTTTTTGTTTTGTCTCAGGAGTGATCTTGTTATATTTCATGTTTATAACCGGTTTGTTTCAAAACATGGATCATACAAAGACTCGATGTTTCAAAACCTAAATTTAGCTTATTTCTCGTTGGAAACTCTTATGTAATGTAACTTTAATGAATCTTATGTAAAGTAACTTTGTTGGTTATCTAATGTAACTTTAATGAATTTTATGAATGTGTTTGCAATTAGTAAGAAAAACAAACAGACTTATAATAATATAAAACTTTGAAAAGTTGACCAAAATACATAATAATATATAAGAAAATAATGTGTATTTAGGGATTACTCGGAAAAATGATTGGGTATATGGTTCAAATGTATATTTAGGGTTTACGGTTTAGAATGTTGACCCAAATACAAACCCTAAACCCTAAACTTACTACTTTAAACACTTAATACAAAATTGTAAATATATACATTTTTAAAATTTAAACTTTTAAACTATAAATGTTACACTACTTATCCAAATCAATATATCCAAACCCTATACCCTAAACTTATATCTCCAAATACAAACCCTATACCCTAAACTTCTATCTTTTACTATATAAGACATTTTAATATAAGACATTGGTAATTAGTAAATTAACATTTATACATGATTAATTTTAAGTATATAGCCATTTTATAAATAAAAAATCTACATCATATACTATTGACCAAACCCCAAACTTCAAACCCTACTATTTGGTATCAATACTATTAGATTTACACCATCTCTAATTTGTAAAATTTTGTATTACAAAGAAAATTAATTTAAATTTTCTTTTAACTCTAAAATCTGAATCATAAGTGAACTTAATTTTACAAAAATTTTACAAAATTAATACAATTAAAATAGCAACTGTTAAAATATTTACAAAAATATATAAAACGGAATTATTTCATTGTCTACTTAAGAAAAGTGAGGATCACTTAGTAGTTGACATAAGCCGTTCATTAGAAACAATCTAACGATCAAAAAAATTCAAATTATGCAACCAACTTTTATTCAGCGGAATTATTTTATTGGCTATTTAAGAAAGGTGAAGATCACCTAATACTTAACATCAGCCTTTGATTGGAATCAATCTAACGGTCCAAAATAGTCCACACATACAACCCACCTTTTTTACCTTCTTCTCCCTCCCTGTCGAATTCGACAAAAACATCACATATTTCTCTATTGTCGAATCTCTCCAAATAAACACCAAAAAGGTTTGATTTTTTAACAATTTCGTCAATTTGTTTCAAGTTTCATCGACAATTTTAATACTCTTTCGTCGAAGATATTCTCTTACTCATTCGTACATCCTTTTGTTTAGCAGTTTCGATCTCGACCTCGCAGTTTGTTTTGAAAGATCTCGACTTTCACATGTTACATATCAAACAGTTTGTTTCAATGAAATTTTGTTTCTCTTAATTGGTTTCCTTTTAATTGTTATTCACTCCAACCCAACTTTGACAAATACAGAAACAATGGCAGCAAGGAAAATCGTCCTCGCCCTCCCCGCACTCCGACGAATACCACATCCGCCACCACAAGCAGAACAACCACAACAAGCAGACATCAACAACAACCAGAAGAACAAGCACAACAACAACAACCAGAAAAACAAGCAAGTGACAATCAAGGAAGTGCTATGGATCTTGAAGTGGAGGAGATCTCAAGACTGGAGTATCGACGATCTCTTGCTCATCTTGGCTACTTAATACAAATTGAGGAAGAGGAGGCAGACATTGAACCACACGTCAGGAGAGCTATCCAAAACATGCAAAGCGATGCAAAAAATAAGAGATTCTTTGATGAGTAATGTACTGGAGTTTTTCTGTTCCTGCTAAAAATTGTATTGACTTGGTTTGGTTAATTTGGATCATTGTGTTTATGATTTTAGTGTGTTTTATTAAAACAACTTATATTATATGCAATTAAAGTTGTCAAATAACAAATATGGAGCTAAATACAATTGAAATTTAATGTTAAACTGTGCTAATTCAATAATATACATCACACAATAAACGATTTGAAAACGTACATTATAGCCCAAAAACAAAGCTGCAAAAAACTATCCTATTGCAAATAATTGTGCTATAATTCGACAGAATTATATGTCACGAAAAAAATTTACAACAGCACTTTACATGGGCAAGTATAAAGTATAAGATAGCAAAACGAAATAGCCATTGAAAAACACATCGTAGCAAATCACAAAACGCCACACGATTAGTTTCTATAGCAAACCGCTTTTGCTATAAAAGGGGCACAATTTGAGTACGACAATGTCATAAAAATTTCTCCAACAGCAAAAATAATGTGTCATAAGAAAATATTAAACATACTGCAATATTGCTATAAATAAGTATATTATGGCACGAAAAATGTGCTAGAATAAGCTTTTTAATGGCAGGCATTACGTGCTATAATATGTTCATTTACTGTAGCATAAAGAAAAATGCTATGATATGGAGGGGGTCTATTATAGCTCCTCGTGTCTTAGCGTTTATAAAAATGCTACGAAAGGCCTATGCTAGCGTTTTCAGTGTGCTAAGAATGACAATATTTCTTGTAGTGTAAGTTTACTTTTTGAATTCCTTGATCATGTCATCCACTTTGATTTTATTTCGATTGTTTCACCTATGATTTCTGAGTAGTTAACTTAGGGTTCCTAAGGGAACAAACTAGAACAGCGTGGATCTTAAAGTTTTCTAAGTCGCTTAAGAGTAGAATAATATAGATCTCTTTTGTTTCGGTGTTGTTAATGCTTGTTCTTCTCTAATCAATTGAAACATTATTGTAGACTTTTAGCTCCCGATAGATGTGTTGAATTGTTTGATCGAACCGTCTCAGAAATTTACACCGTTAGCTTAAGAGATTAATTGTCTAAGGTGTTTATTAGGCTCGTTTAAATGGTTACTTCATGTCAGTTAGGTTGTTAAACGCTTATGATGATAAGGTTGGTTGATAGCTTTACTGAGATTATTTACCATGAGAGTGGACTCAATAGTTATAAGTTTGTTGCCTAGAGATCAACTCTGTTTCAGTTTGTTAAGTGATTTAGTGACTTTAAGTGAGACGCTGGTCCATGATTTCCGCCCTTAAGAAACCCTTCTTCTCATCCATTGTTTAGTTGTTTTCATTGCACTTGTTTTCTACTTTCACTACACTTAATTTCCATTGTTCTGTTACTTTTGAATTGCTCATTTAGGTTCATCTATTGCTTATTTGACTGTTACTTTTGTTTCTCGTTGTTTCATCATTTCGGTTGATAGATAACAAACAATTGACTCGATTTGGCTTGAATTAGAGTGGTCTATCATATATTCTGACGGCTCGTTACAGTCCCACTTGGATTGATACCTATTATACTATATGGACATCTTAGTGTAATAGGATTTGACAACTAGAGTAAAATCCTGTTATCACTTTGTCCTCGGTCGATCCGGTTCCATTTTTAAAAGACTTTTACCCTCATATTTATTACTTATCCTATCTTCTAAGCTTGTTCTAAAGAGAGTTTGAGGGAGAATACTAGAGACCCACTTGGATGATCCTCTTAGATTGTTTTCTTTGAAGATTATTGAAGAATCTCTCTATCCTATCTCTACTCTATATCATTATGTTCATCTTTCTATCTTTTGTTTTGTTTTCCATTGTTATGAATTGTGAGTAGTCTTTTGATGGGTTGATGGTTTGGTGATCTAGGGTTAGATGATTGATTTTTGATGCTTAGGTTGTTAAATTCCTTAATATTAGGTGATCTTGCTTGCATATTCGTCCATAGGTCAAATCGGATAATAGAGTCAGACCGATTCCCTAAATACCTTTCTGGATATTCCTCAATGCCCCGACTTTTGACGGAACATGAGAAGCGAATGAATAATCATCTGCTTCCGGAAGAAAGCGAAGAATTTCTTGGGAATTCTAATGCTAGATTTCAGCTGGCCATTTGAATCTAGATGCTAGGAAGTTCCATGCCCAAGAGGTGTTCGATGAAATTCGTGAAATACTTTTTATGAGCTTTTCTTCTTTAACCTTCAAGAGATGTTGTTATGGGGATTAGTGGACTTAGTGAAATTGATACTAATGCTTATTAATTGATATAGAGGTTAATGCCATGAGAGTGGGTTGACCTAGTGTTGTGATTCATGTCCTAGGCTAAGCCTTTTGCATCATTAGTTAGTTATCTTTCCCAATTGATCATTCACCTAACCAAAGACCTATTGCTTTTTCGGATTTCATAAGTTTGATTTTTATTTTCTTGTACTGTGTGAGTTTTATTTTAGTATTTACTTGCTAGCATTGAGTTCATCTTGTTATTGCTTTGTTGGATTCTGGTTGCTTTTAGTTTCAGTAGTTTCTAGTTCAATTTCAAAATTGATTGCTTTAACTTATATTATAGTCTAATGATCTTTATGTGTTTATTCTAAATTCCATGTAGATCCGAACCTCAAATGCTTCACTGACAATTGTTTATGTTTGTTGATTTTAATTGGTAGGTTAGAAGTAAACGTAACATCTGTTGCAAATTTAGCAATTGGTTTGTGACAGATCAGCGACTACAAAAAATCAGTCACACATGAGTCGTACATTTGTTACTCAACGATGTAGTTACAAATCAGTTGCAAATATGCAACTGTTGTAAAACTGATTTCAAACTGATAAAATCAGTCGCAAATTAGTGGCACATTTGCTACTAAGGTGCGACTGATTTAATAGTTGCAATGTATCAGTCGCACAATAGAAGCAACCAATTAGTTACACACATTTTTACATTTTCTACCAAATTTTACCTAAAAATGTGCACCTAACTGTTCAGTTGCACATTTTAATCTCCCTTTAGTGGCAGTTCTGTAACAAACTTTTACTCTATATATATATATATATATATAAACGATTTCATTTTTCAAACAAACTTAAAATTCATCAAAAAATTGTTTAGACGGAAAAAAATATATAGAGGAAAAGGGGATGGATTAATTACACAAATTTTGGGAGTAGATGTATAGAAAAAGTGATGAAAATTAAGAAAAAATCTTGGTGGAATTTGTTGTTGGAGGAGACAAGTTCATTAATTTTGCTGGTAATCAGCTGCTAGCGCTCAATAATAGTGATACGTTTTGTTGTCCCTGAATTTTGTACCAATAATGAAATCCTTCCAGGATGAAAAATTCCAAACCCTCTATTTAGTCGATAATATATGCATCACTATTATGCTTGGTATATGCATGGGGAAGATTTGAATGTGAATTTAGGCAATTGTAGTAAAAGTCATGGTAAAAGGAACAATAAAGAAGAAGCTTGTCATGTAAAAGATACATATGTAGAGATGGTAAATGATGCATTTTCTGCTCAGCATAACACAAGTTACGATCAGAATTACGATCGAGCTGAGCATAGACATTATAAAAAAACTAGTCAAGTACCTAATAGTAAGGCACACAAAGTTTATGCCATGTTAGAAGCTGCTAATAATCCTCTATATGATAGATGTAAGGAAGGTCACTCGTAATTATCATTAGCATCTTGATTCATGAAAATGAAAGAAAATTGTAATTAATCTAAACTTGAAATTGACAATTGGGCAGAACTCATTTCAGAGTATCTACCTAAGGGTAATCAATGCACTACATCGCTATGAAACAAAGAAACTGCTGCGAATCTAGGGCTCCCCTACTACATAATTAATGTATGTATGCATAATTCTATGATCTTCTAGAAATATGATGAAAAGAGGGATAATTGTAAATTTTGCAGAGCAGCAAGATACAAAGAGAGTGTCGTACGACCCAAACGGAGAGTGCGAGACGAACCAAAATAGATTAACTGTATGTTTTGCAGAGGAAAAATGTGGAATTATGGTGTATGTGTGAAGGGCAGAAATAATTCAGATGCATCCGATTAAGCTTATTTTTAGGAAACATAACAAATATTATTCAATTTCAATACACATGTCTAATTAATTTGAAAATAATGCTTCTCAAATCTGAGTGGTATGATCCTACAATACACATGTCTAAATAATTTAATTATAATTATCTTAATTCTAATTATTTTAATTCTAATTAATTCAATTCTAATTATATTTAGTTTTTTTTATTAATTTGTTAATGCAGCGTCGCAGAGGAAGAACATGCGAAGAGCACAAAAATCCAAGCCACTCACTATTCAGATCTACTGTGCTCAGTGTGATTTAGTAAGTATTTATTTTTTATATAATTTATAAGTTTATTATTATTATAATTTTTTTTGCGGGAAGATGAATTGAAGAGACTTGCTACGATCAGTGAAATCTTCCTAAGACGCACACTAAGTCATAAGGTGAGAGCTGTGGAGTTGAATGTGAAGCAGGTTTATGAGATTAATCAGAAGAAGTGTAGCGACTACATACAATCCAAGATGGACAGTAACACCGATTTATCAGACCGTGCGTTTTAGATGGTAGAACTCACTTTAGAGCAAGAGAACGAGATTTTCCTTCAGGTATTTGTTAAAAATTATATTACTTTTTCTTATAATTTATTAGTGATTTCTCACATTATTTTTTTTTCAGTCTACGTTGCCTGACCGCAGAGGCAACTTGTACAATCTTGGAAATCTCTGCCAGAGGTATCGTACCTCGAAGAACAAGGGGATCGTCGAGTCTTTTGTCATATATACAATTTCAGACTTTGAGAGGCAGTTGACATCTACAAAGGAAAAAATGGCGACTTACAAGCAAAACATGCAGCAAAAGATGACGACTTACAAGCAAAACATGCAGCAAGAGATGGCGACTAACAAGGAAAATGTGCAGAAAGATGGTATTTCTAAGGTAGCCGAATTTTGATACGCTATTGGTACATGTAAACAATAGACCCAAGTTTGCTTGCTCACTTGAATTCTATGGCTCCTCCTCCACAACATGATGGTTTGGTCTCTTCTTTTGCAGCCAGACCAACTGACCAACTAGAAAAGTGCAACTAATCTACAACTGAAAAAATGTGACTGATATACAACTAGAAAAATGTGACTTATTATTGGAAAAACACGACTAGTCTGCAACTAAAAATGCGACTGAAAAGGTGAGACTAATCTCTGCAACTAAAAATGTGTGACTGATGTTTCACTGATATATCAGTATCAATGTGTGTCTGCGAAATGCGAATGATACATTTTGAAACTGAAGTGCGACTTTGATTTTTGTCACTGATACTTGCAGCCTCAAATCAGTCACAAATTGAGACTACGGATTCAGGCGCACTTTGGGAGTGATTTATTGAGTCTCAGTTGCAGTTTCGAGATTGAAGTGCGACTGAAAAATAGTGTGACTAACATTTTGGGATTGTTTTGATCAGTCGCAGTTCATTCTCACTTAGCAAAAGTGAGACTGATTTAAACCTGATTGTGTAGTTGCAAATGAGTTGTTTTGTTTTAGTGGTTAGTTGCTTGGTTTTGAGGTTGAAGAATCTTTTTGGACTCAATCTGGTTCTCTATTATGTGGTCCGTCACCTGGCTCGGCTGTTAGAGTGTAATTATCGCACACCGGAAGTTAGAACCATTCTAATCTAATATACATAAGCTAGAGGTCAATCCCATAATTTATCATGGTATTTGAACTCAAGATTCTGGCCCATCAGGCATGCATGATGATATGCGTCTGTCGTGGGTTTGGTCCAACATGCATGTATCATGATGATGCTTATGTTGTGGTCTTTCGAGATGTTTGATTATACCATCTATCATCTCGAATGAGTGTGTTAGAATGTAATTGTCCCACATCGAAAGTTGGGGCCATTTTAATCTTATATATATAAGTTAAGGGTCAATCCACTCATTGCCAATTGGTTTCGAGTTGGAAGCCCATTATTTATCATGGTATCAAAGCCCAAAATTCTGGCCCATCAGGCATGCATGAGGATTATTTATCTGTCGTGGGTCTGGCCCAATATGCATGTATCATGATGATACGTATGTTGTGGTCTTTCGAGATGTTTGGTTATACCACCTATCATCTCACGAGGGCATGTAAGAATTTAATTGTCCCACATCGGAAGTTGGGACCATTCTAATCTAGTATAAATAAGCTAGGAGCCAATCCACTCATTGCTAATTGGCTTTGAGTTAGAAGTCGATAATTTAACGTCACAACAAAATTGTTTTTCTACAATTTTGATTCTAGCCGACATCATCGACAAGAGCCATGTTGAAGTCTTTTCAAGAACTGGGAGAACGTCAAGAACTCTAGCCAAGACCAAACCACACATCAATAGGAAGATCAAGACATTCAAGAATCTGATCAAGAGAGCCAAGAACCATCAACACTCTAGAAGCAACCAACAAGGCTTGGCCTCTTATTCGGTCTAACAAGGTATGTTTTATAATTAAATTGAATGTCTTTGCTGGTCCATCAAGCCCATTGGCTCCAACACTTTAGGATAGAGAGTCTTAGAGTCTCTAGGTCTTTTATTTAATAAAGTGGACCGAGGCTTCAACTTGTGAAGCAAGGCCACACATTGAACTTTAAATTGCTTGCTTTTTGTTTCTTGTTTGTTAATGGGCTGCGACCCATCTTTTATATGCTTCCATTTGAATTGAGTCGGCCTTAGGTCTAGCTGATAGGACCATTTCTAAGGTCACTTTGCAGCTGTGTAACCTTTTTCAAGTTAGATCAATACAGAACGAATGCTTTCTTAAAACCTCGCCGAAGAGAGCTTAGCCGCTTGTCTAGAGCTTCAAACCATACGTTGAGATCTTGAGAGGATTCCCCTTGATCGCAAGTGTGTATGAGTGTATCAAGAAGCATCCATTCTTCTTGTGGATCACTCCTCAATCCACCACATTTCCGCCAAACTCACTATCTTCTCAAGGAAGTACACTCGGTTGCCTTGAAGAAGAATCCATTCTCATCAACCTTAGAGAAGCACCTTGAGGCTTGTATCTTTTTGGTATCAGAGCCAAAGGTTTTCTAGAAGGTTGTATCTATCCTTTTTGTCATTTTCATTTTCGTTTTATTGAATGTTTCATTCATAGTTGTCGCATAGGTTGCTAGATTTGAATTTCCGAGTTGTGTGAGCTATTGTTTGCATAGATCTAAGTTGTATCTCGTTTGTGACAGATAGGGTTCTTAGTTTGCAATAGTAGAAGACAAAGAAATCTGTTGTTTGATCTCTAAACTCGTGTAGGGTGAAGAGAATTGTGTTCTTTCCATACTTGAAGTTTTCCATTTTGTGTTTTCCTCTTTCTCAAGTTTTTACATTTTGTACAAAAAAAAGAAAAGAAAAGGAACTACTCTATTTCGTGTGTAGGAAGCATGGACAACAACATTCCAAGTGTGGCTGAGAAACTTGCACAAATCAATGCCCAACTTGAAGCTCTTAGAACCCGCATGGACCACTTGGAGCCAAGATTGAGGAACACTCACGTATCAGTACACTCGAGGGATGATGAGACCGATGCATACTGAGATGAAGAGCTTGAACCAGATCCGGATAATCCTCCACCTAGGAACCGTACAGTATGTGGGAGAGATCCACAACACCGTGGACGCGAGAAGGACGATCCGATTCGCAACAATGTCGACCCAAAACTCACCGCACCAACGTTTGCCAGTAAGGTCGGTCGAGAAGCATATCTCGATTGGGAGAAGAGGATGGAGTAGATTTTTGAGTGCTACCATTATGCTGACCACAAGAGAGTGAGCTTTGCTGCTGCTCAACTCACGGACAACGCCTTGTCATGGTGGGATCGTGACATGGTTGAGCGTAGACGCCATCAATACAAACAAATCACCACTTGGGAAGAGATGAAGTTCAATTTACAGAAAAGGTATGCATAAGTTGGTGCAGGGAAATAGGTCCGTGGAGGAGTACTTTGAGGAGTTTGAATGCTTGAAGAACCGCCTAGAAACCGAGGAACAAGAGGAGAATATAATGGCGCAATTCTTGGATGGTCTTAAGACCGAAAAGCTAGAAAAGTGGAGAGGCAGCCATATCATGAGCTGCGTGAGTTGCTGCACTATGCCATTCAAGCTGAGCAGCATATCAAGAGAAAGACGGCTGCGTCCAACCGCACCAAGAACATCAACACTTGGACCACACCTGCCGCTAGGCCACAAGACAAAGGAAAGGCCATTGAGCAAGAAACTCGTTACAAGAGGGCTGATCAAGAACTAGCTAAGAACCAAAAGACCTGAGGTTAGTAAAGTTTGAAATGCTATTAGAACTCGTGAGATTGTGTGTTTCAAGTGTCAAGGCCGTGGACATATGGCTAGAGAATGCCCAAACCGAAGAACAATGATTGTCACTAATGAAGGAGAGTACGAATCACAAGATGAAGATGAGATGGAGATAGATGAAGTAGAAGGAGAGGCTGAGGAGACTGAGGCCTACCCGAGCATAGGAGAACTCCTTGTAGCTCGCCGTGTTCTTAGCTCCATAGTTGTGCCGGAAGAAACCGCACAAAGAGAAAACATCTTCCACTCAAGATGTACTATAAATGGCAAGGTATGTAGCCTTATTATAGATAGTGGTTCATGTACTAACGTGGCTAGCAAGTCTTTGGTTGAGAAACTCGGTCTCACCACCACAAAGCACCCAAGGCCGTACCGCTTGAGATGGCTCAACGACAAGGTGGAGATTAAAGCCTCGGAACAAGTGATTGTTCCTTTTAGCATTGGGATGTACCAAGATCAGGAATTATGAGATGTTGCTCCCATGCAAGCTGGTCACCTTCTACTTGGTAGACCATGGCATTTTGACAAAGAAGCCGTTCACAATGGCCGCACCAATTTCTACTTATTCATGCATGAGAAACGCAAGTATAGCTTGGCACCTTTAACACCGCCCAAGTGCATGATCTTTAAATGAAGATGAGTCAATCCATCAAGGTAAGTAAACCTTCTCTTTTTCTGACTCTGAGTGTTATTGAAAAGACTATATGTGCCAAGCAAACTGTGCTACTAATGCTCTTCAAAGAGAATGTTTATCTAGAGATGACTTGTGCAGATTTGCCACCAAGGATCCGTGAGCTCTTAGAGCAATTTAAGGACGTGTTTCCAGAAGAGACATCAGCTGGTCTACCACCGATCCGAGGCATAGAACACCATATTGAGTTTGTGCCTGGCTCAGCTCTACTAAACCGTGCGGCTTATCACATTAACCCGCAAGAAGCTAAAGAACTAGAGCGACAAGTTCAAGACCTTTTGGACAAAGTATACATCTGTGAGAGCCTTAGTCCATGTGTTGTTCCTGTCTTTCTCGTGCCCAAGAAGGATGGAACATGGCGGATGTGTGTGGAATGTCGTGCGATCAACAACATCACCATCAAGTACCGTCATCCCATTCCATGTTTAGACAATATTCTAGATACTCTTCATGAAGCTGCCATCTTCTCCAAGATAGATCTCAAGAGTGGCTATCATCAAGTTCGCATGAAGGAAGGTGATGAGTGGAAGACCGCCTGCAAAACAAAACAAGGTTTGTATGAGTGGCTTGTCATGCCGTTTGGACTCACCAACGCACCAAGCACATTCATGAGACTCATGAACCAAGTCTTAAGGGCTTACATCTGTAAGATCATTGTGGTATACTTTGATGATATTCTTGTTTAGAGTTCATGTTTTTCCGATCACTTGATGCACCTTAAGCAAGTATTGGAGACTCTTCGTCAAGAAAGCCTCTATGCGAACCTTAAGAAGTGCACTTTTGCACTAATGAGCTTGTATTTTTAGGCTTTGTCATAAGTTCACAGGGACTTCGTGTAGATCAAGAGAAGATCAAAGCTATTGAAGAATGGCCAACACCTACATCAATCGGTCAAGTAATGAATATTCACGGGTTGGCAAGATTGTACCGCCGCTTTGTCAAGAACTTTAGCATCATAGCTGCTCCTCTTACTGTCGTGATTAAGAAAGATGTTTCATTCAAATGGGGAGAAGCACAAGAGAAAGCCTTCTCTGAGATGAAGTCATGCCTCACAAAGGCTCCGGTTTTGGCTTTGCCAAATTTTGACAAGACTTTTGAAGTAGAGTGTGATGCTTCTGGGTTGGGAATTAGGGCTATGTTGACTCAAGACAAAAGACCTATAACTTACCTCAGTGAGAGGCTAAGTGGAGCCACTTTCAACTACCCAACATACGACAAGGAGTTATATGCATTGGTTCGAGCCTTAGAAGTTTGACAACACTATCTACTAGCCAAAGAGTTTGTGGTTCACACCAATCATGAGACTTTGGAGCACTTGAGGGGTCAGACCAATTTGAAGAAGAGGCATGCAAGGTGATTAGGATTCGTGGGCAGATTCCCATATGTGATAAAGTATAAAAAGGGAAAGGAGAATGTAGTCGCGGATGCCTTATCTAGAAGGCACAACCTCATCACCATCATGGACACCAAGGTTCTAGGATTTGAGCTTATTAAGAGCAACTACAATGAGGGTCCAGACTTTGGAGATATTTATCAAGCTTGCAACAAAGGAGCTTTAGGGTCTTACTACATCCATGATGGGTAATTTTTTTAGTGAAGAGGCTGCGCATATCGTAAGGGTCAATGAGAGATTTGATACTTAGAGAAGCACATGGCGGAGGACTTATGGGCCACTTTGGTGTTGACAAGACTCTAGCAATTGTGATCGAGCGTTTCTTTTGACCGCACCTAAAAAGAGTTGTAAAAGGGCTATGCATCAAATGTGCAACATGTTTCAAGGCCAAAGTTACGTCTCTTCCTCAAGGTCTTTATCTTCCTTTACCTATACCTAATGCTCCTTGAGAAGATATTTCTATGGATTTTGTGTTAGGTTTGCCCAAGATAAAGCACAAGGATTCAATATCTGTTGTAGTGGATCGCTTCTCAAAGATGGCTCACTTCATACCTTGTGACAAGTCAAATGATGCCTCACTAATAGCCAATCTATTCTTCAAAGAAGTGGTGCATCTGCATGGAGTTCCAAGGACCATTGTATCTGACCGGGATGCCAAGTTTATGAGCCACTTTTGGCGAACCTTGTGGTGAAAACTAGGCACCAAACTGCTCTTCTCAACCACTTGTCACCCTCAAACCGACGGCCAAACTGAAGTAGTAAACCGTACTCTTGGTAATTTACTTAGAGCTACAGTCGGTAAGAACTTAAAAAATTGGCCTTCATGTTTACCTATGGTTGAGTTTGCTTATTACCGAGCTAACCATTCTTCTTCTAAGTTTTCACAATTTGAAGTAGTGTATGGTTTCAACCTTTGATGCATATGGACTTTACACCATTACCTCTGCGCCATTACCTTGACAAGGACGCAAGTGCCAAGGCCGAGCTAGTCTGCAAGCTACACCTTAAGGTCAAGGAGAATTTGGAGAAGAAGGCTGAAGCAATCAAGCAAAGAGAAGACAAGAAGGGCAAGGCTGTGTCATTCAAACCGGGAGATTGGGTTTGGGTTCACATGCATGCGGAGCGGTTCTCGAACAAGCAGAAGTCCAAGCTCTCACCGTGCGTAACGGCCCATTCCGAGTGCTAGAGCGGATCAATGACAATGCATACCGCTTGGAGCTGCCAGGTGAGTTCAACATTTCTATAAGTTTCAATGTTGCTGATCTCTCTCCTTTTCATGTAGACAATGACGATGCATCGATGATGGAGCATATTCAAGAGGGAGGGAATGATGAGGACATCAAGCCGGTTGAACCAAGCAGGCCAATGACCAGAGCTAGAGCACGCAAGATTAGAGAGCAACTAGGAGAAGTTGTAGCTGACGTTTTGAGCAAGGAAAAGGATGCTCACACACCGGACCACACCAAGATCGACAAGAGCCATGTTGAAGTCTTTTCAAGAACTGAGGAGAAGGTCAAGAACTCAAGCCAAGACCAAGCCACACATCAAGAGGAAGATCAAGACATTCAAGAATCTGATCAAGAGAGCCAAGAACCGTCAACACTTGAGCTAGAAGCAACCAACAAGACTTGGCCTCTTATTCGGTCCAACAAGGTATGTTTTATAATTTAATTGAATGTCTTTTTAGGTCCATCAAGTCCATTGGCTCCAGCATCTTAAGATAGAGAGTATTAGAGTCTGTAGGCCTTTTATTTAATAAAGTGGACCGAGGCTTCAACTTGTGAAGCAAGGCCACGCATTGAACTTTAGTTTGCTTGCTTTTTGTTTCTTGTTTGTTAATGGGCTGCGACCCATCTTTTATTTGCTTCCATTTGAACTGAGTCGAGGTCTACCTGATAGGACCATTTATAAGGTCCCTTTGCAGCTGTGTAACCTTTTTCAAGTTAGATCAATAAAGAACGAACATTTTCTTAAAACCTAGTCGAAGAGAGCTTAGCCGCTTGTCTAGAGCTTCAAACCACACGTTGAGATCCTGAGAGGATTCTCTTTGATTGAGAGGGGGTCTGAGTGTATCAAGAAGCCTCCATTCTTCTTGTGGATCACTCCTCAATCCACCACCTTTCCGCATAACTCGGTATCTTCTCAAGGAAGTACACTCGGTTCCCTTGAAGAAGAATCCATTCTCATCAACCTTAGAGAAGCACCTTGAGGCTTGTATCAGGTCCAAAAATAATATCCAAATGGATAAGGGAAATGGTTGGGAATGGGTTCAGGAATTCTCTGAATTCTCGTTAGGTAATTGTTTACGTTAACGAAATGCACAAATATATTAGACTGAAATATTAGATATATTTCAAATAATTAAAATCAAGCCTATAATCATATTTGATTTAAATTTTTAGAACCTTATGATGAATACAAATGATTCAATATGGATATACTAGTGGTTTGGGTAAAAATTATTAATGTTGGTCATTTAATTACAAATTCTAACACAATAATTTTGTATTTATATATATTGAATATCGCTATATTGTTTATACATTGTTATTTTTGTTATATTGATTATAAAATTTATAATAATACTCTTACTTTTTTGATTACTCATATTTTCTAAACTATTTTCCGTATATATAAAATATTTCCTAATTTAGTAAAAGTTTAGGAATAGTTCGGGAATTAAATTTTGAGTCTCAAAATTATCGTCCTGTTTTATATAGGAAAATGATTGGGAAGTAAATGTAATTTTCCTAACTAACCATTCCCAATCTATTCCCGTAATTTTCCGTCCTGTTTTCCGTTATACCCAGAGTTAGTAGAGATAACCTCTAATGCCACATCTCCACTCAGACCTTTTTACACGTAACATGTAGATTCTTTTGTGTCCCTTACAACACTTTTTTTGTCACATCTCCACCCAACCCTCTCTTTTTTTCTCTTTTTTTTATAAAAAGTATTCTATTTAATTAGATGAAAAAATAACTATAATAGTCTAATATTATGTACTAATTATCAGAATAGTCTTTTTATCCTCTAAAAAGTTAAAGGTGTGGAAATGTTTTGAACTTTTCTTTATGATGCTTTTATTACGAGATCACCATTCTGATTATTTTTTTTTGTTTTTCTCTTTCTTATTACAAAAATACCATTATAATTTATAAATCTATTTTATTTTCAGAAATAATTAAAAATCTAACAAAACTTGAGAAAATAAACTGTAATCATAAATTTCTCATCATTCTCTTCTTCTTGGCTTTTTCTTCTCTTCTGCCGCTTCTTTTTCTCCTCCATCGGCGTCATTACTTCTTCTTTTCCTCTGCCGCAAGGCAGCGATTAGCATCGGAAGCCAATCAATATTAAAATTGGCTTCGATCCTCCCGTCTTCTTCCGCTTCTCAACCTTCTTTTGGGAAACAAAAATCGGTTTGTGTTTTCTCTTTTTCTTTTCCTTTTGTTTCTCCTTAGCTCTTGTCTGGAAACTGGCATGTTGGTTTCCCGTTGTTAGAATTTTCGTATTCCATCTCCAAAGTAAAACTCAGGGATGGATGTATTTGTGCATTGGTATTCAGTGTTATTAAAATAATGGCTATTTTCTTTTATGGTATTCATTCGTCTAAATAGTCTTGCGTTGTTCGGATTGTAAAAACAAAAAAGTAAATGAAAAAGGGAACTGCACTTGCATAATCTACATCGCTCGACTTAGTACAAGTTTCAAATACTTTAGTTTGTGATAAACTAAACGAACTTTGGTCTAAAGTTTCATTATTCATTATCTCGTGTAAATTTTTTTCTAGTCATGCTCAAATCTCTCTACAGACAAGAAAACACCTTCTTCTCGGGATCATTTATTGTTTTTGATATATATTAGTTGAATGTATGATGGTTTTAATAACAGTGGACCGCTTATTCATATTTTTGCAATACTTATGTTCTTTTGAGATGAGAAAACTGGTGCGGCTTTTTGACTTTTGTAACAAATAAAACGTAAGTTCTCTTTCTCTTCTGTATTTTTTTTCTTTTTTATGGATTGTTTGTTAATTTGTTTAAGACTTAAACCTCCATAGGCAAAGTTTGACTGAAGGCGGCATGGCTGTCTTCTACCAGCAGATAATCACACTTAAGGAGATGTGGCCTCGACATAAATCTCAGTATTGGTGGTTGACTACTTTCGTAAGTGTTCGAGTGTCCCTCTTGTAAATTTACCGCTATTGTATTGTAGGTTTAGGTCAAGATTTGTAGGTTTATGATCTTGTGTGTTATAGGTCTTTCATCTTGTGTTTTGTAGGTTTATGACATACGTTTGAAGGTTTTCTATTCTGTTTTATTGGTTTATCATCTTGTCTTTTGTAGGTTTAGGGTATAGGTTTGTAGTGTTTATATTCTCTTTTGAAGGTTTCTAGAATAGTTTTGTACGTTATTGGAATAGGTTTGTAGGATTGTTTCTAATGTTTTATAGACATCTTCTCACACTGTATGGCTTCTACATAACATATGTCAGCTATTAAGCAGATGTTTGCTAAGATATCCATCCTGCCGATTTTTCCATACCGGACAGCTCGACTTGTCTTTACTGATCTGATGTACACCATTTTTTGGTGTTTAGAATATGAATGCCAAACATTATCTGCAACATAATATACTAACAAAGGATCATATTTTTTTGTAATGAGGTTGGTCCTATATGAGTGTGGTTTAGGTTTGGCAGGATATAATCCAAACAAAATGATTATGGAGGTTCTAATTGATTGTTGTTGGTTTACCATTATTTTAATGTAGATATATCATTGTCGTTTTGTAGGTTTACAAACATTTTCATGTAGGTTTTGTAGACTGGAGTATCTTGTGGTAAATTTTGCATGATAGCATCAGGTTACCTATACCTTAGAGTTACGTAATAACATCGTTGAGTCAAACCAAAAGCTTCATACACCATTGCTTTTAAATCGTCTAGATTTGTTCCTTCATCCAACGTGATGATTTTGTTTCCATGAGATTTATCCACATAAGAAAATCTAAAGATCATTCTCAACCCTCCATTCTCCACAAATTAATTGAAGTTGATGCATATCAAAAGATACAACACAAGCTTAAAGGGTTATAACTTGAATAAAAACACTACAACAAATATGGACGTTGTTAGCACACGGTAAATGCTATTATATGTGATCCATAGCGTTTTTGTAAACGCTATGTCATGTGGAGCTATCTTTGCTCCTTGTATAGTATAACACTTTTTTGTTATGATATTATATCACACTTTATAATAGCATAAATTATTTGTTATTTCATATGAATTAATAACACGTTTTTAAGGCTTTAATATATTTTATTATGACTCTTTCTTGTGTTGTAAAGATATTTTTAATAACTATATATTATCGTTGTAATGTTTTGTACAATGACTATATATACAAGCTTATGCTATATATATTCCTATCTAATATACAAATATTATCATTGCCTGAAATATTTTATTTATTGTTGCTTGCTGAATAACATGCACAAAACAATAATCCAATACACACATATATATATATATATATATATATATATATATTTATAAACATAAACATCCCAAAATACATGAATCCATACATATTGTTCAACATACTTAAACTACAAGTTCCATCACGTTCCTACTACTAACATCATGAGAAACACCGTCAAGTATCATCTAGGTCTGTCCGTTCTTAAATGGCTTCTAGTTGTGTTAATAGTTGTACCTTCATTAGTAAGCCAGTGATGTACCCACTTGAGCTTTATTTATTGCAGAAACAAAGGCTGAGGAAACTGTCAAGATGCCTGAAGATAGAGCTTAATGGTTTGTGAAAATACAGACAATATATGAGCTAGCCGTACCTGGATATGCAATATTATTGTTTGGCTGGGACAAGTGAGATGCATATCCATTGGATACTAGAGGTGTAGAGAACTTTTTTGCTTCTTCCATCTAGAGAAAAGTTGAATAGAATACATGATAAAGAGTTGACACAATTAGTGATTGATGATCAGAGATCAGATTCTTTTACCTAAGTGTTATGGTGAAGCATGTATATATATATATATATATATATATACCTCTTATGTCTTTGAAATGCTTCCATCTTCAACAACTATAGGAAGTCTCTGTACACAGAAAACATAAAAGAGAAATTAGATGGGGTTTGGTTCTAGCCTCACGGCTCAAATAACAGTGGTTGTCGAGGGGCTTCTACCAGGTTGCAACATATCATTCCTTCTTTACCAGTTTCCAGCAAAGGCTAGTAGTGAGATTCAGCATCTCTAAAAAAAGTGTAAGGACATATTGGCTGAATCAAAGTACAAATATAAGCAAAAAAGTTCTCCCTATACCCATAAAGAAAAATTGTGGTTAATCTTAGAAAGTTTCTAATAGAGAAAGAATCTTATTCACTTCGGATTACAGTCCAACTCAAACCAGATTAAAAGAATGCTACCTGTCCACTGCTCTGGCTACCTATCCACCGCTTTTCCAAACCAGCTTTGTGCTTATAAACAGGTCGTGCAGCCCAAGCAAAATATCCTCTAGTCCGCAGCATTCTATTGATCTAAAGGAGCAAAATTCCATCTGAATAAGACAGCCGAATGAGATTTTTCTCTACAAGTAATAAAAGCTAAAGCATAGCCCATATAGGGGATTAAAAATACGTAGGTGCAATCTTAATCTTTTTCTCATGTACTACATGACGAATCAAGTACACCAGAGAACCTTAATATCACGAGTCCAGTTGATTCTACATCTTGAACAATATATAAGATCAAAAGCTTGGCTTAGAAATAACGAACGCTGTTTAACAGTTCACTTCAACTGTTAACACCTTATCCAAAACCACGATCTAGATGATAACCAGCTAGCGTTCCATATAAGCACACTACGTAATTCAGCAAAGATTTTACTTAATCTTCTTTCCACCATCCAAAATCTAGAGCTGATATGTTTTCCAAAAGGATTTAGAATTCCACTAAGACATGACCCTGAAGAAGCTTTTTTCAGCCGTTGAGCTGCTGATGAATCTCCTCCAACTCCAAGATCACAGTAATCATACGTATGCATTTAATATGTTTTAGGTATCATTTCTGGTTCATTTTTCATACATATCCGTAGCATTTGCATCAATGATCGAGTCATTTTCACTTTGTTTGCATAGTATCCATTTGCATAGCATACATTTTGCATCCGGAGCTGTTTTCCAGCAAGTTTGGACTAGAGATGGAAAGCACCAGCGAGACTTGAAGGAAATGCATCTTGGAGAAAGAGAGGAACAAAAGACTCAAACTGCAACCAGAAGTCATAAATCCAATCGATGTCATGGCGACTCAGACGGCTTCTCATGGTGACTTGGATGGCAACTCACGGCATACACGAGTAGGCTGCTCGGGTCACACATGGTTTCCACCTCATTATGCTGATTAAGGAATTCACGGCCCACCAAGAAGCCATTGTTCAAGTCACGATAGGCCCAACATGGTGTGATGGAACAGATCAAGTAAAGGAGTCACCACAGTTGACGGGCAGACTCAATTCCGCTTTAGACAGCCCAATTACTTGACTCGACCTGCAAAGTCGGGTCAACTATTCTACTAAGTTTTTGTTTGGATTTTTTTAGGTTTAACAGGGGAGAGTATAAATACCATTTTTGTGTCACGAAAACGATCATCTAAGTTTTTACTGCTATTTTTCAAGAAACCTTCTAAGCTTTACATTGGTGTAATTCCAAAACAAAATTTCTACTTTTGTTTTATGCAATTTTAGTTTGTTTCATTCAAATTTTCTTTCTCAATTTATTGATCATGATTTACTTTGATTTTTGCTTTGATTATTTCACTCATGGCTTCTAAGTAGATTAGTTAAGGTTTTGAGGGAATGGATTAGATCAGCGTGGATCTTAAATTTTCTAAGTCGCTTTAGAGTAAATTAGTTTAAAACTCTTATCTTTCAGTGTTGTTAATGCTTATTTCTTTTTGATCAATTGAAATTTGTTCTTAGATATTTTAGCACTTGAAAAGGTGATGAATTGTCTGATGTAACCTTTTCACAAATTTACACTCTTAGAATATCTAAGTTGTTTGTTAGGCTTGATTAAGTTGTTGCTTCACGCCAATTAGGTTGTTAAATGCATATGATGATAAGGTCCATTGATAACTTTTCTGAGATTATTTGGCATGAGAGTGGATTCGATAGTTACGAACTTTTTGCCTAGAGGTATGCTTTCTTTGAGTTTTGTTATGCGATTTAGTGGATTTAAGTGAGACGCTGGTCCATAATCTCCACCCCTCACGAACCCCTCTTTCTCATCCACTGCTTAGTTCTTTGCACTGCTTAATTTTTTGTTTTAACTACACTTTGTTTTGACTGCCCTTTGCCCTGTTACTTTACTTTCACTGCACTTTGCTCTGCTCGTTTTAAAATTTCTTAGTTAGATTTGTGTTTTGCTTATTTCATTTTTATTTTTGTTTCTTGTTTTTCGAATTGCTTATTTTGGTTGATAGATAACAAACCATTGAATCGATTAGGTTTTAATTAGAGTTGTATACCATATTCTGATTGCTAGTTACACTCCCACTTGGATTGACACCTATTATTCTACATCGAATTATTAGTGTAATAGGATTTGAGAACTAAAGTAAAATCATTTTATCAAATTGGCGTCGTTGCCATTTGGGTGTTTGTTAGTTACATTTAGGACTTTAGACTTTCAGAGATCAAGTTCCTTCTTCCATTCCTCGTTAGTTGTAATTTGCCTTTTCCATTCTGTTTCACGGGAACCTGCCCATTGTATGCAGACATGCTCGCAAGGCAGCCAAAATTTTCCCCTCTTCTTGACAACATTAACAGACTTCCACGCGAGTTGAGAGAGTAGAATAACCAACTGCACATTGAACAAAACATTCAGTAGAAATGGCTCTAGACCATGAACCAAACACAAACGTGCTGCCAAATCTAGATTCTTCCACTAGGAGGCACATGCCAATTAGAGCAGGTGACGCACCTAGCAGTCACACTTGGCGACATGGGATTGTTCCTCCTACCATTCAAAACAACCACTTTGAGATCAAGAGTAGTCTTATCACCATGATCCAGAACCGAAAGTTTCACGAAATACCTATGAAATACCCTCTTGATCATTTGGATGAGTTTGAAAGGCTCTGTGTCCTGACTAAGATCAATGGAGTAAGTGAAGATGTGTTTAAGCTGAGGTTTTTCTCGTTCTCTCTTAGGGAAAAAGCACATATCTGAGAAAAACATACACCTTATGCATCTATCACTTCATGGGACGCTTGAAAATCTGTATTTCTTACAAAGTTTTTCTCTACCTCTAGGACTGCAAAACTCCGCAATGAGATTTCCAACTTTGTGTAGAAGAATTCAGAATCATTCTCTGAAGCGTGGAAGCGATACAAAATGTACCAAACTCAGTATCTTCACCACGATTTTAGCACTCAAACACTCCTAAGCAATCTCTACCACAATGTTTTGCCAAAAATCTACATGTTGTTGGATACAGCCAGCCATGGCAACTTTCTAATCAAAGATGTTGATGATGGCTGGAAGTTAATTGAAAACCTTGCCCAAGCAGATGGACAATATGGCAAAGACTTTGACAGAAGCATGAGAGGTACCGTGGATTAACAGTGAGCAAAAAGGAATTCAGGAGGCTATGAATGAAAAGTTGGACAAGTTGCTAATGGTCACCAGAAACATGTGCACTTAGTATGTAACGACAAAATGGTTAAGGACAAAGAGGATGATCAGACTGAAGAGATGTCCTAAATTGACATCGCGTACAGTACTCCCTTGTACATGAAAGTGAAGTATGCAGCCCATATTGGAGCAAGGGGATCTGTATCCACGTGGAGATCGCATGTAGCAAGAAACGGTCTAACTGGCTCTGGGTACAGCGTAAGCAGTGTATCTAAAGGTACCCAAACCTAACCTCTCTAACATCCCAGCAACATCCTCAAGGATCCCTAACTTGTCCATTGTGGTCGGACAAAGGAAATTAGTGGGTAGCATCTCGTTCCTAAGCAATTGATCATAATATATTTCGTGGAATGGTTTCATCCATCCTCTGGCTTACGCCTCTTGTTAGCGTTGTCTTGCTTAACTAGCGAATGACAAGACCTGTTACCCAAGTTCTTCTCGAAAGGCTCACCATCAGGCCCTGGCTACAGAAGAAATGCCTCAAATCAGAAGCACTAGAACTCTATCCTTCTTCGAGGTTAGATGACCTCTTAACCTTCTTCGATGATACCTTTGGTTGGTTTGTTCTGAGCATTGTCTGCAAACAACCAAAAAAGTGAAAAGCAGAAAGTTTAGTTTCTGCTACAAGGGCATGAGAATCGAAACTTTGGAATATGAGAGAGAATATTATGAATTAATTTCTAAACCTATCAACAACACAAGCAAAAATCCAGAAATGCATCGATTAATCACAAAATATGCAATTCCAAACCTAAATTTCGAAATTCATAAAATTCTCCTCAACCTAACACATCGATCTCTAAGCAAAAATCAATTTCATTCTGGGAAACTCGGTTTCGAAATTACCAAACAACAATGATAAGACATTGAATTTACATTATTAAACAACAATCAATCGAAATTGAAAATCTCCCAAAAGTTCTCAATTTTCGCGGACTGTATATAGGTGATAGGAAGCCATATCTTTGCTGAATTAGAATGATAGCTGGATAATAAGAAAGAGGATGAAAATTCGATTGGAATAGGGTTTTGAATCATTGAAATCCGTTAAGAAACGAAGAAGTTATGGAGGTTTGAAAACTAGTTGAAAATCACCTCAAATTCGCCCAAGAACAAATAATTTCTCAAAAAATTCGACCTTTGATCCAAAAACCGTTACTTTTCTTCTTTAAAAGGTTTTTTCCAATCCAATTTAAGTGAATAGGACCAGTTTTGAAAAATGGAAGACTTACCTGTTTTGATGATTGATCGATTGGGGTGGTGATTGATCGATCAATGACCCTTTCAGAATTTTCCTTTTTTGACGATTGATTGCTCACTCTTGTGAGGTCAATCGTTGGATTGAGGGCATGGTGCTTGGTATTCATGATCGAGCGATCAAGTGTCTAGAGATTGATCAGCCGCTCGAGCGCATAGTCCCTTGCATTCACGTTCGATCGATCAAGTATCTGTAGATCAATCACCCAAACCAGCACTGTCTTCTCATTACCATGATCGATCGATCAGTCCTATGTTGATCGATCATCAAATCAAACTTTGGGTCCTTCATGCTTCGTGACTGATCGATCCTAGCCCTGATCAACCGATCGATCATTGCTCACTTATGAAATTCTCACTTGAAAAAAATCAAACCAAAAACAGAAAAACTATGAAAAGGAAAACAAGATAATAGTTGGTTGCCTCCCACTCAGCGCTTGTTGAAAATCATTAGCTTGACTTTCATGCCACTTAGATAGCGGATTGAATCTTGGGAGGAATGTTCACTCCCTTTATCTTTTCTTTACCGATGATGAACTCTCTTAGTCGTTCATCCTTCCTTTGGAATTCACCTCTTGTAGCATCCGGTAACACTATAGTTCCATCAGGTTGGATCTCCTTCAGAGTGTATGGTCCTGAAGATCTAAGTCCAAGTTTTCATGCAAAAACTTTAAGATACAAGTTTTGTACAACCGACTCATCAGATTTATCAGACTTAACATCAAGGATACATGTATCATTTTGCTCAGCTGAGTCCTCTGCAAGCTCACAAGAAACTTGTAGAAACTGAACCTTCAAACTCAAAAACTGTACTCTTCATCTGATTTATACTCGAGTTCATTACTACCCAAACTTATAGAAACTGAACCTTCAAACCCAAAAACTATCTTCTTTTCAGTAGAAGCACTGATCATACCACACAGGTTGCTCGTTGAAGCTCTAATCAGATATAAGACTTCCTTGTTAACGTTTTCCTGCACAACCCTCTGGTTAGGGAAATCGATCTTTGCTCCTACTGTGTTAAGAAAAGGTCTTCCCAACAAAATCGGAACTGCACCACCTCTAGCCATCTCAACAATTGTGAAATCAGTTGGTATTCTGCAGTTTCCTACCAGACAAGTAAAATTGACTAGTCTTCCCCATGGGATCTTAGAAGTCGCATCTGCAAAAGAGATAGACGAGTTGTGCTCCTGCATAAGGTCAATCCCTAGCTTCTTCATCATCTCTAAAGAGATAACATTCCCACTTCCACTTGAATCACAACGTGCATCACTAAAAATCACTTTTCCCAAGATGCAAGGGATGGTGAATTCTTCTAGCTTAGTCAGCTCATTTGGAAAAGGTATTGGAGGCCTGTACTTCCCTTCCTTACTCGCAGTGAAATCCTCAACATTAGACTTCACAACATTGCATGATTCCTTCGTATTCTTCTCAACTTTTTTGGGTAGAGCTCCCTGAAGACTCCTCATAGCTTCAGCAGTTTAAGCTATTTGAGTGTCTAGATACTTAGAATGTAAAAAAATGAGTCAAATTTGCTCTTCAAATCGTTATACATGTTGTCTACCTTGGTGTTGAGCTCACGCGTGTTCTTTTCATGCTCGATTGCAAGCTGATAGATCAAAGCCTTGATCTTGTTATTCGAAGTTCCTGAAGAGGTCGCTGGACCTTGCTTTTGTGGTGCCTATTGCTGATACAGCTTCAAAGGCTTCTTCCACTTGCTAGCTCTTGAGTTCTAGTTGTAAGGTTTCTGATTGTTCCATCTCTGACCAGAACTTTGCACAAATGGCTTCCCTTGAAAGGGTGATCCCTGGGCATTACCAGAGTTGGAAATACTACATCCTGGGGGTTCTCTACATTCGTGCTCCTGTAAGAAAGGTACTGTTTTGCCAGTTCACATAATCAACTTCCCTCTGCTCATATGACAACACTGAATCATCATGAGCCTGCGCTACCTCTATGATGTCATCCAGCTGATGTACACCCCTCTATCTCCCTCGATTAGCTTTGATGAGCATATCTAGTTTCTCAGCAATCTCATCGATCCTCTGAATCTCCACACTTTTGATCTTTCTTCCTCGGTCATACTAGGGGTAATGATTCCCAAAACTTGCAGTCAAGTGATCAATGAGGGTGAAAGCTTCATCCCTCATGTTTGTCACAAAGTCTCCATTTCTTGGAGCATTCAAAGAGTTCTTACACTCCCAATCGCCATAGAAGGTGTTCAACAACTGCTCATCTAAATACCATGATGTGGATAGTCTCGTTGGTATTCCTTAAAACGTTCCCAATCTTAATTCAAAGACTCATCAGAACGTTTGCTCAAACGCTGAAATCTTACTTCTCAAAGCTGCAGTCTTCGACTTGGTATAGAACTGATCCAAGAAGGCGACTCTAACTTCTTCCCACGTGGTGAGTGAGCCTAGAGGCAAAGATCGCAACCATCTTAATGCTTTATCAGAAAGCGAATGGTGGAACAACTTATACTTCACATAGTCCGCAGGTACTCCATTCGAACTCGTTGTATTGCATATATCCTCGAAGTTCTCAATGTGATCCATCAGGTTCTCTCCCAGAAGACCGTTGAAGACATATTCCTTCACTAATCCAATCAGCTGAGGCTTGATCTCATAGTCTTGCTTCTGGATAGGTGGAGGACGAATAGCAGATCTATTCTGGTAATATGTATGAGGTGTATCCATATCTCCTATAGCTCGCGGCTGAGGCTGTTCATGCTGCCTCCTAAGCAAAGCTAAATCCCTCTGCAACTGCTCAACTGTTTGCTCAACATTCTGATTTCCCTGAACATTATTCTGAACTTCAAGATCTTGTGGAAGCTGTTGGTTTTCGCGATTCAAGGCTCTTGCTCGTCGGTTTTCACGTTCGACTCTAGCAATTTCCTCGTTATCAAAACCAAGAAGATTTTCTAATCCCTGACTTCTTCTGACCATAAACCTTAAAGAAGGAAAAAAACAAAACACAAAATAAAAACAGAGGTAAAAAGAATAGACTAGAAATCGAGTCTCAATCAAAAGGCCACCAATTGGTTCCCCGGAAACGGCACCAAAGACTTGATGTCACTAAGTTTAACCCTATGAATCTACTGCAAGTGCACAGCAATGTAGTAGTAAAACTTAGAATTAAATCCACGGTGAACCAAGTTTGTGCTTTCGATTATTCAACTCAAATTCAAGCTACACCAAAGAGATAATTCAAATGAAACACTAACCACTTAACGGTTTTCAAATATAATAAAAGGCATCAGACATCGGGTATTCTTCAGGAAATAAGAATCAAATCATGTAAAATATTCAGGAAGTATTAGTAGCAATTGTCGACTTGAACATAAAAGTCTAATAAATCCACTATCGTGGTATCTATTACTCTATCAAACAATCTAGAGATCCTAACTATCGTTGGTCCCAGAATGTAAACAGGCTTTAACAAACTTGTTCAGTTATCCAAAATTAATCCTAACAGTTAACTATTGTTGGTTAAGTTCAATTGCTCATTGATACTAGTTCAGGAATTTAACCATCTTTTTGGATGTAAACAACCTAAAATCAAAGATTAGGTGATCAAGCTAGTCTAAGCATTACCCAAAATTATAGATGGAGAATTTCTATTCATGGAATCCTATTCAATCCCCAATCATCGATTCCTAAATCCCAGGAAATTCTTAATCTGACAATTGAACTACTCATACATGATTAAGAATGAGATAGAAGACATGATTATGAAGAACATGAGACTGTAATTGAATTAATAAAGGGTTTAAGAAATCTTCTCAAAAGTATTGAGGAAAGCTTCTCCTCGCTTACAAAATACTCACACAGCCGAAAATAAACTCCGTGTGTTTCCAAAAAAAATGAAAAATAAGCTTTAGTGGTACCTAATAACTTAGGTGCAAAAGAGGGAAAATTAGGTTTTATTTTTCGCAAGTTCAAGTATCAATCGATCAAGGGGTTGATTGATTGATCAGTGTTGAGTGCTCGACTTCTCAAAGGTCTTGGTCGATCAACGGATCAAGCGCAGCTCTCAGTGGGAAGCATAATCGATCGATCATGAAGTTTGGGTTGATTAATGGGTCGAGTACAGCTCTCAGCGAAGAGAGTGATCAAACAATCATAGGATGCAAGTCGATCAACGGGTCAAGCGCAACTCTCAATGAGATCGATCAAGAGGTTGATCGCTTGATCTCAAATCTTCTACAGAAATTCCAGAAACTGCTCTGATTCGTCTTGAACCATCTTTTGCGGGTATAATCAAAAATTAACCTATTTTCCACCTGAAAAGACTCGAAAATGCAGACAATCATTCTGAAAGCATGCGAATTAATGAGCTCAAAACTGATAAAAATGAGGTATATCATTTAGTTCATGCATTGGGAATGATGAGGATTACTTCCATTTAGACTGCTGAATTCGACTTGCTAAACTCATTGCCCTCGTTGACAGTTGTTTGCTACATTCATTCTTGTTCTGAAAGTGAAAGCCGAACCATGCTAGGAATTTTCTAAATGAATCTCATGCTTTGATTGAAATTCTTGTGATTTTACGCCTGTCCTTACTAAGTGGTAACAATAATCCTGATTGTTAAATATCATTTCTTTGCATAAATCTAGAGTTTTTGGATAGATTAAAATAGTTGAATTTCCTTTTTCCATCACGTTGCTATCTTGTTGATTCAAGAAGAATCCCACCATGCTACACATTGCCTTCTTTCGAACCATACTATGCTTGTTTGTGATTGTGAGGTCTGTTTTTTGTTCTAGCTTGGCATAAAGTGTTAGGTGAGAGACGAAAAAACCATGGCTTTACGTAGTTTCTTGTCCACATTTTTTGGATCAGACTAGGACTAAGTGGTTGGTATCGATTATTGGGTGTGGAATTCTTGTGTTTAAGCAGGGAATTGAATGAAAATAAAAGGAAAAGAAAAGTCTAAGTGGAAGACTCTAAGGGGAGAAAGAGTATAAAACATATGTGTATAAGTTCTAGTAAAGGTTTTTAGGAATAGAGTTTTGAAAAAGGGTTCTAAGTACAGAAAAGGGAAGATAAACAAAAAGTCTCCAAATGGCATTTAGCCTAGTGGCAGGTGGTAAGTCCACTAAAGGCAGGCGCACTTGCATATCTCGGGATCGAGTCATGCCGCCTACATTATGGAGGAACTTGGCTAATGGGCCGCCCAGTTGGGGCCCAATGTTGACAAAAAAAAAACAAAAAGTCTCAAAATATTTTAAAAATTAAGAAAAAGATAGAACCAGAGCTATAATATGAAAAACCAAAACTGCTAAAAGAGTTCAGAAATCCCTCTCCTTAGACTAGAAATGGAAAAGCTTGAGAAGATAGTCTTATGGGCAGAAAATGAAAAAAGCCATGTGATTTATTGGGTAGAATAAGATAATTTTCTAGGTTAGGTTGGCTAGGTTGAGACCGATTTTGGGTGCATTGGATAGATGAAGTCATGGTTTTGTATGAGCCTATTGGCTCTCACCTTTAGCACTGTGCTAAAAATCAGTCCATTCATGAGTGATCTCTTGTGCATTTGATTGACCAATTACTGAAAAAGATCATTCTAATCTCTTAGACCCGACCCTTGGCCAAACAAATCTTTAGTAATGCTTAGACATGATTCACGGTTTGGATCTTAATGAATGTTAAAAGGATGACCGGATTTGAATGCTTGAGTAGGTTAGTGGCTGAGTTTAAACAGAATGGTGTAAGTAAGGTTGTTTGAATAGCATCTCAGAACTGACAACTAGAACATTGATTTTAACATTAAAATCAGCATGTTTCTGGCTTTTATTTCCCACTTGCGTCTCCTTTTCCTTCTTAGGTCGTTGCATTTGCTTGAGGGCAAGCAAGGTCAAAGTTTGGGGAATTGATATGTATGCATTTTAACATGTTTTAGGTATCATTTTTAGTCCATTTTGCATACATTTTTGTAGCATTTGCACCTAGATCGAGCCATTTTCACATTGTTAACATAGTCTCCATTTGCATAGCATATATTTTGCATTCAAAGCTGTTTTCAGGAAAATTTGGACTATAGATGGAAAAGACTAGCGGAACTTGAAGGAAATGCATCTTGGAGAAAGAGTGGAACAACGGACTCAGACTGCAACCAGAAGTCATGGCCTCCACTTGATGTCACGGCGACTCGAATGGTGACTCGGACAGCTTCTCATGGCGACTCAGATGGCGACTTACGGTGTACATGAGTTGGCTGCTCGGGTCACACATGGTTTCCTCTTGATGATGCTGATTGAGTCAATTCATGGTCCAACAAGAAGCCATTGTTCAATTCACAACAGATCCAACATGGTGTGATGGATTAAATCGAGTTAAGGAGTCACCACAATTCATGGCCCGACTCAATTCCACTTTTTACAGCCCAGTTACTCGACTTGTCGTGCAAAGTTGGGTCAACTATTCTGGTAAGTTTTTGTTTGGGTTTTTTGAGGTTTAACGGGGGGGGAGTGTATAAATACCCTTTGTGTCACGAAAACGATCATCTAAGTTCTCACTACTATTTTCAAGGAATCTTCTGTGCTTTTCATTGTTGTAATTCCAGAACAAAAATTCTACTTTTGTTTTATGCAATTTCAGTTTTTTCCGTTCAAGTTTGCTTTCTCAATTTATTGATCATGACATTCACATTGGTTTTTTCTTCGATTGTTTCCCCTGTGGCTTCTGAGTAGATTATTTAGGGTTTTTGAGAGAATGGATTAGATCAGCGTGGATCTTAAATTTTCTAAGTCGTTTTAGAGTATATTAGCTTAGATATCTTCTATTTTGGTGTTCCTAAAGCTTATTTCTTTCTAATGAATTGAAATTTTTATTCTTAGATATTTTGGCAGTTAAAAAGGTCATGTATTTTCCGATTTTAACCGTTTTCAGAAATGAACACTCTTAACTCAAGAGATTAATTTAAGGTGTTTGTTAGGCTCAATTAAGTTGTTGCTTAACGCCAGTTAGGTTGTTAAACACTTATAATGATATAGTCTGTTGATAGCTTTTTTCAGAGATTGTTTGTCACGAAAGTGGATTCGATAGTTACAAACTAATTTCCTAGAGGTCTGCTCAGTCCATGATCTCCACCCCTGAAAATCCCCTCCTTCTCATCCACTGCTTAGTTCTTTGCATTGCTTGATTTTCTGTTTTCACTGCACATTGTTTTGACGACACTTTGCTCCGTTACTTTTAAATTTTTTAATTAGATTTGTGTTTTGCTTATTTAATTTTTATTTCCGTTTCCAATTATTCAAATTTCTCATTTAGGTTGATAGATAACAAACCGTTGAATGTATTTGGCTTGAATTAGAGTAGTCCACCATATTCTGATTGCTACTTACATTCCCACTTAGATTGACACCTAATATACTATACCGACATCCTAGTCTAATAGGATTTGAGAACTAGAGTAAAATTTTGTTATCAAGTAACCATAAAAACATCAATTTAAGAAAGTGTCAGAAAATGAAGACGATAATGGGAAGTATCATTATTGTCTTGCATCCTATAGATGTGTGGTGCGAGCCCATGTTATGTTAAGCGCTGAAACCCTAAAAGCCATGAATCATTACTTAAGAGGAGAGAAAAAAAAGATCTACAATGTATAAGATCAACAAATTTCTACACGAGTAATACCAGAAAAAAAATCTAAGGGTTCCGTCATTAATTCCAGAGATTTCCGTCTTGATCTTAGACCTATATTCGTGAATCATTGTTACGTACTATTCGTTGTCGCGACTCTCTTCCTTATTCTTGATCGAAGAAATAATAGGCCACGAGGCACGGTGAGCATCAATTACGTTCTTGTAAAATGAAATCAAATATTCAAATCAAAATAGGTCAAGAGTAGTTCTGAAATTGACATCATAAGAACTGTTAATCGATTTCATGAGGAAAAGATATACCTTGAACAACAAATGTCGCACTCGAAACCAAGGGTAAAATCAATTTGGTTGTTGAGGCTCAAAAGATGATATTAGACGAGATTTACCAACGAGAGTAGATTAGATCTATTAGATTTAAGTTGTCAAATCTATTTCTTTTGATCGAAGTGTTTTCAGGTTTGATTTTTAAGACTAGTGTTTTATCAAAATGGCAGAAAAAATTGAAATGTAGAAAAAACTAAGTTAGACAATGTGATTTTGGTTTTATAGTTTAGTGAAAAATTCTAAGTGTAGAAAAAACTTACATCCAAAGTGATTTTGATTTCCCACTCAGCTATTAATAAAATTAGCGTTTTAAATTCTATTATATGGATACAAAAATTAGAAAATATGGTACAATATCACTTGTAAAAAAAATGATATCATAATATGCTATCAATAGCCATAATTTCTGTAGTGAGATTGAAAATGGTGTCAATTGTCTGCGAAAGTGTCGTGGGATTGTAGAAGAAAAAGGTTGGAGTGCATTCATTTTGGGAAAGGCAGCATTTTCACATCCCGGGGTAAATAAACCTAAAACCTATAAAACGGGTCCAAAAAACCTACAATTGTAGGCACAATAAACCTACAACACTAAAATGGTAAACTTACAATACACAAAATTAAAACCTACAATGCAGAATACGTAAGTCATATGATTACTAGACATCGATGAATTAGTCAAACCGACGAGACATAAATATTAACTTTCAATTGAGAGAAGGATGTCTTACACATATAAACCAACAAAAAAGACCGTATAAATAAAAAAAATTACCTACAGGAAAAACTATAAAAACCTATAACGAAGACTATAGAAACCTACAACGAAGACCTAATAAATAAAACATAAACCTACAACAAAGACAATAAAAAAACCTACAACAAATAATGAGTAAACCTACAACAAACAAAAAAAAACCCTATATGACAAGAAAGCTAAGTCGAGAAATAAGAGAAATCTCCTACAAAACCTACAATGACTAATAAATAAACCTAGAAAACAGATCACAGTAAAATGTACAACGAACAATCATAAAACCTACATCAAACAAAAACTAAACATACATAACATGATAACTAATCTGAGAAATAAGAAAAATCAATCTTAGAAAACCTGCAATGACTAAGAAATAAACCTACAACAAAATCATAGAAACGTACAAAAAAATATAAGGCCTACAACAAATAAAAAACAAAACCTACAAAACGGAAACCTTACCCGACAACTAAGCCGAATAGAAACCTACAAAACCAAGATAATTGAATGTAAAATCTACAAAACCAAAAGAATTTAACAAGAAACCTATAACAAAGAAACTAGACACAGTAGAGCGTACTCCAGAAAATTTAACTTGTAAACCTACATAACATAAGACACTTAAACCTATAACAAAGGAAAATGAAAATCTACAACACATGACAATGAAACGTACAACGTTACAAAGGTTTTATTTAGATTTTATATCCGCTGACGTGGAATTTTTCATTAGTGGCACTTCCGTAATTTTATTCTTTTCAAAAGAAAGAGGAATAAAACGATATTCAAATCCTAAAAAGATTAGAATTAGAATAAAAATCTTTTTGGACTGTTGTTATCAATTAAAGGTCATCAAAGACTAGTTTAGTAATTCACCATAATTAGATAGTAGAAACAAAAACGTTCAATCCAAAGAAAATTAAGGGCAAAAGCCAAACACATGTCATATAAGTCCAATTGAACCCAAAAGATAATATTTGTGGCAAACCAAATAACCCAAAAAAGATTGTAAAGAGACACTTGTCTTCTAGTGGTGGAAGTAATTGAAGGCACCAACTTTGCTAATATTGTTGCCGATAGTGGAAGACAAAGTTAAGGCACGAGTAGGTAGAGGAAAAGAACCATATCTAAAGCACGGCCGATGCAATAAAATGAGATGTAGACCGCATGCTGGCGATACGATTTCTGCGTAGGAGATCGATTGAAGAGAGAAGAACATTACAAGGCCGAGAGAATTGGG